>BQNB010179977.1:0-12722 GCA_026074375.1 Tanacetum coccineum | reverse complement strand
GTGTTATATTATTTTTACGAGGATAATTTATAACTTTTTATATTTTATTTTTATACGTTACGTAAAACGTTTACGTTTCGCAATACATGTAAAGGGGGATATTTGATAACATCAAATATTTAATACTTTTTAGTGTCAAATTACCCCCTATATTACTTGCAAATGTTTCACTAATACTCGAAAATGATATATTTTCTATCATTTTGTAGTTTTCAGGTGAAATGCAGGTAATCGACAAGAAACAAGGGAAAAACGATTAAAAGTACAAATATTCGCGGATTCTTAGAAGTAGTTACGACGTAACAGATTTGGAAGGTTACGTCGTAACAAATCTCAAGCGAAGACACATCATTCATGAGGAGATTACGGCGTAACCACATATATGGTTGCGCCATAACCAGTATTATGGAAATAAATCAGGACTAAGTTAGACTTACTGATTATGGAAAGAGGATCTACGTAACATGGCAACTAGTTATGACGTAACATATTCAAGCTTTAATATGGAAAGCCGCGTTAGCACTTTACGGCGTAACACCTTATGTGGTTACGTCGTAACCAATCTGAAGTCAAATTGCATTTACTACAAGTTTACTGAAGAGTTTATGGTGTAACAAAAAATTGGTTACGCCATAAAACTTTCGTTACGACATAACCAAAAATTGGTTACGCCATAAACTTTTGTTACAGAGCAACCAAAAATAGATTACGCCATAAAGTCTATTTTTGCCTAAACTTTGGAATGTCAACATCAACAAGGGTACGACGTAACCCACAAATCAGTTACGTCGTAACACCCTAAGAAGCCTATAAATAGGGGCCGAATTCAGCCTTAAGAGTCATCTTTCTCCCTCCCATCTGAGGGGACGACTGGGACATCTCCTCAAGTCATTTTTAGCACTCTCCAACCTTTTAAGAAGGAAGAATATCCGGTCCCAATCATCATCATCATACAGTTTGGTTCGATTATCATGTTTTCATTAATTGACGATAATATTGATTGTATGAATACAGTTTTTGGCTAAGCTTATCTTATTAATTATCATTCCGATTCATTTACATATTGCTATTTGTAATTGGGCATATTACTTTGACCATAAGAATGCCAAATATGATGCTCGCTTACCATGACCAGTGGGACAAATCCCTGTTACTATAAAGGCTATAGGGGCTGGGATTTGCAAGATAATTGAGGATTAGATGATCATTCAATCCTTGCTTTTACATTAAGTAGAATAAGTGGATCATTAAATTAATTAATAAGTAATTAGGACCGTATCTCCTTCTCTTCTTTCGTACCTAGTTTATTTCAATTAAGATTTATTCTTTTCATCAAAATAGCTTTTTAAACGTGACAACCAACTTAAACTCAGATTTGTAACCGCCTTTTAGCTCTTAGGACGACCTCGTATTTACCAAAACTACATTACTCACGATCGGGTTCTCTGCCCGTTAGTGCGTTTGTAAGGTGACTCGAGTTTTATAAATTTGAAACTTGGTAAACAATTATTTAAAAGAAAATACGCATCAAGTTTTTGGCGCCGCTTCTGGCGAGCTAATTAGGTTTTAAATTTGTATTTTGTATATATTTTATTTCAGTATTTGTTTCCTTGTAATAGCACAATCTACTGTTATCTCTTGTTTGTTTTTCAGGAAACATGGAAATGGAGCCTGACACTGAGAACTTGACGATAAGCGAGTACCTTGAGTATAAAGCTGCCAAAAAAGGAGGTTATGGGATGATGATCGATCCAGAAAAAGTCCAACAAACTATAATGAGGCGGATGTTGACTCTTTTTACCAGAATAAGAGTAAGACTTTTAGCTCTCCGTACTCTCATAACTTAACTCCTCCACACCCTTGTTTTCTACCTGTTCAACCCTATCCTAAGAATTATTTTGTATCTACTAATGAGAGCAACGATGTAGACATTGAAAATATGACTATAGCATAATATAATCTATACGTTGCTAAACAAGGCTTAGGAATGAATCCACTCAGTAATCACTCTTATGGTTTCACACCCTAATTTCTCGCTCAACCACCACACACACCTAACACTAGTAAGAAGGATTATGACTTTGATAAAATCTTAGATGACTTATTTAGAACAGGAGATGAAAACATAAAGCGAATGGGGCATGATATAGTTCAGGATAGTATTTGGGAACAGGATGATGATTCAGAGGAGAATCAAGAGGAAGATGGTGATGATGAGGATACTTTTAATATGTGGGATATTACGGTCGAGGACGTAGAACGAATTAGGAAATTTTTTAACGTCCCTGATGAAACAGACGAAATAGTGCAACCTTTGATCCCAGAACCCATTCACACCACACCACCTAATGATGATTATGTAGCACCGGTTACTAAATCAATTTTGGATGAACTTTTGGAAGAATCCGGTGACGAGATCTTGAATGTATCCACGATTGACGAGAAGGCTGATCCTACTAAGGATCTAGAAGAGCTTGAAAGACTTCTAGCTAAGGAACCTCAGCTAAATTTTACAGAAATTTAGGTTCATTCAGTTATCATTAATACCGAGCCTTTCATTCATACTCAACTAATAAGTCCCTTATATGGAGTGTTCAAAACATCTAAACCATGTAAGGTTGATAGGGACATTATATCTCTTAGAAGGCATACTTTCTATTTATTATTTCCCTATCCTGTAGCATACTTACACCCTAAGGGTGTCTATTGCTACTTTCACCCACACTTGATTCTAAGTGAGGGGATGGGCACCCCATTACCTAGAAAATAAGGGTGGAGTCAAGCTAGAGACTCAAACAAAAACAAGCGCTTTGTGGGAGGCACCCCATACCAATCTTTTAATTTATGTTTTGTCTTATTTTATTTCAATCTTTGCATATTATTTGGTTTGTATGTTCCTAACTTGGTTTTGCAGGTTATAACAGAAATAGAGCAAAATTCATGATCATCTCAATTCATAATCATATGGTAAAAGTGTTGTTGATGCAGCAATTATGGCGTAACCAACTTAGTTACGCCGTAAACAAGACCATTACGACGTAATCCCTTACAAGATTACGCCGTAACATGCTTAATGAAATTTTCTAAAAAAAGTATCATATGATTACGGCATAACCATGATGGTTACTCCATAACCTCTTAATAAAAATCTTAATAATCAAGTTTGAAACATTTCTAAACCGTGTATATTGGTAAATGAACTTTGTGGGTACGTTCTCTGAAAACCCTCACAAGACTTCACTCGTCCACTTAGGCTACTGAGTAGTTTAAAAGGCTTGTTGCATACGCTAAATGCAACCGTGAATCCTACAAAAGTGAGTTAGTATTATTTTGTACATTTTGGTATCTTTCTTTTTGCCGAATTTATGCTTTTCTTGTAGCTATACAGGTTGATGCACACGAAGTTGATACTTGGCTACAGGGACGCATGTGAAATCCAAATTAGTTTGATACCATGTTGATGATGATGGGATGATTGCTAGAGGAAGCAGACTTAGAGCATGGCTTAGAGCATGTTGTCTCTTCATCATACCGAGCAATTCCAGAGAAGTTTCTTGTCTTAATTCTACTCTTTCCTTTTATTTTATTTCCTTAATGTACAATAGGGACATTGTACAAATCAAGTGGGGTGGGAGTAGAATTAATACTTGACGTATGTTTTGCCTTCGATTTTCTAGTTTTCTTTGAAAAATATGCCAATTTTAAAAATTTTGACAAATTTTTCTTAAATAACTAGAATTAATCTTTGCCGAATGCACATTACTCTTTATTATTACTTGATGAGATTTAAGCCTAATATTCGTTCCTTTCATATTATTCAATATATCCAACAAAATATTGAGTGTGCCTTGGTAGTATTGTAGACTTTAAACTTGGCTGCAAATCATTTCGAGACTAATTATTTGCAGGGATTAGATAGTTCAAGAAGGCAACACTTAGGAAATCACCCAAATAGCCTATATGTGTGTGTTTATCGACTTGTTACACTGACTTGTCGACCTCCCGTGATAAACCCTTTTGTTGCACTCATTATTAGTGTAAGATACCCCTAGATCACCCATGTTGAGCATCTATGTTTTCACCCTACTCTATATGTTTCGTTACACCATTTCACCTTAGCCTACCATGTAGTTTTTATTTTCTTTGTGTTGAAGTTTCTGGCTACTTAAGTCTATGGTCCGGGGGAATGGGAACAAAAATTTTATGCATTTGTGGAAGACCAATCAGTTATGATCTATAAAGACCCCTGTATCACCACTTTCGATGTTGTTTATCTCAAGTGGGGGGATGTATGTATAATATCAGATGTTGTAGGGGCAATAATTAAAGATATAAACTCCTGTAGCATTTGCATATTTATCATGAAGAAAATGAAGAGGGTGTAACAAAAAGCCACCCATGTGCTAAAAAATGTAAAGATGATGCAAAAATAAAATAAAAATTAAAAATGGAGCTAGTAGCCCATTATTGCACCAAAACATCTCAATAATTATGAAGAATGGAGCTAGTAGCCCATTATTACACCAAGTCATCCCAATACATTATGAATTATGGAGCTTGTAACCCATTATGGAAGATATCAGATTTTTCAAAACTTAGATACTCTTGGACCTTATGGTCATGGACAGTAAGATAGTTATGAAAACTGGTGAGTCCCAAATGAACAGATATGTACAGCCTGCTAAGTGGATAGCTAACTTGTATATTCGCGATAGAGAGAGAGAGTCCACCGCCGCTCGCTCGCTGACGATGTGTGACTATAATACTTATTATATGTATAGTCACAATAGTATTACGAGATATAATAATTATAACTTCCTTTTTTTTAATCAGCTTTAAGGATTTAAACTAGATTCCTAAGCTATGAGTTTATTGTTATGAGATGAGTTGTTCATTGTTGGTTATACAGCTCTTAATGGTAGGGTTCATTTCTATAGACCAAGGTATAAACGCCTTACAGACTTACAAAATGCACAATAGATAATTACATAATCTTTTCTATAATTTCTCATACTATCCTCTTAAAGGGTACTAACTATTTTATACTAACTGTACTTAAATATTCTGAGCCAGTTTCTTAACCACGTTGTACTGTTAGAACTAATCTATAAACTATCGGACTAAGTATTTAACTAACGGTTAATAGTTAGGAATGTATAATTTCCCAATATTCCTCCCCCTAAACATGATTGTTGAAACTCTTTTAACTTTATGTTTCTCAGGTTTAATCCCCCCCCCCCCCCCCCCCCCCCCGCCCCACTCTCGCGTCTGTGCTTGGAGGATGTATCCAAACTCACGCGCGCGGCCAAATCTTGATCTCTTGATCTTTAAGAAAAAATTTTGACGATCTTTGTTCTTTCCTTCTGCAACATGTCTTCAACCTGCACTTTCGGCATTTCAGCAAACTAAGCAACATCTTTTCAGCAACAATCCAACTAAGTTGGCTTTCTAGTTTTTGGCAAACTACCAGCCATGAACGGATTTGATTTTCCTTTACCAGTAGCCATTTGCTCTGGGATAGTCAACTCTTTATTTCAAAAATACGGTGAGTTAATTACCATACAGTTTTTGGTAAATTGTCAACCATCACGGAATTGATTTGTCTTCCCCCCCCCCCCCCCCCCCCCCCCCCCACTACCCCAAATACCGTTTGCTTTGGACTAGCCATTGCTTCATTTACCTAACTTATGGTGCATTGATAAACCATATAGTTTTTAGCAAACTATCAGCTATCAACAGATTTGAGTAGTCTTTACCAAGAACTATTTGATCTTGGACTAGCCAACTCTTCACCATGAATTTTTGGTAAATTGTCAACCATAAACGGATTTGAGAAGTCTTTACCACAAGCCGTTTGCTTATGGACTAGCCAGTTCTTATGCCTATTTAGCATGATGAACTGATGACCATTTGTTGTGTGGTGGTTAGCCAACACTCAAACCCTTCTTATCTCCATTTACATCATCAATTCTCATCAATCTGTTGCTTAATAAATCTGATCAAATCAAGGGCAGCAGTACTTTCTCTTTCAACTTCCAATCCAAGATCAAGCATCCTTTGCAATAAAATCCTTAGAAAAAGGATATCTTCTTTCAACTAACAGTTTTGGATGTCTGCTAAATCCAAAATAATCAACACTGTTAGGTACATTACTGCCAAAGTTGCTAGCAAGCCTGTGTCTATCTCTGAAGCATCAATAAGAAGTGACCTTCTTTTTAATGATGCCGATGGGATAGATTCTCTACCAAATCAGGCTATATTTGATGCTATACAGCTCATGGGGTATGAGGGGGATTTAACTGTGGTTTAACATTTAACAAAGCTTTGTTTTCACCCCAATGGAGATTTCTTTTTCATACAATGAATCATTGTATTAGTTCAAAAAGCACCTATTGGGATCAAATTCCCACTAACATTGCTACTGCTGTAATTTGCTTAACCTCTAATCAGAAATATAATTTTTATAAATTAATTTTTGATGGTATGCTTAGACACTTAGATGCAAAGAAAAAGTTTGTTATGTATCCACGTTTTATTTCAATCTTTTTGGAAAAACAGCTAATGAATGTACCAGTACCTTTAGACCATTTTCCTATAAATGCTTTGACAAGTAAAGTTGTTTTCCTTTTGGTTAAAAAGGGGTAAAATTTTTCAGGGATTTACACCTTTATTTGCTTCTATGTTGGTTACAACCATACTGAGGATGAGTGTGCCACTTTCAGAAAAGACATCTGTACCACATTTACCCTTTGTCCTCCTTACTCATGTGAAGCTAATGTTGAGCCTCAGTCTGACCCATCCCCTATACCTTCACCTTCTACTCATATTCCTGATTCTATTCCAGAGAGTTCTGGTGGGAATCATAGAGGTCAGTCATCCAATGATAAATCCCTTTCAGGGAATGAGGGTGACATGACACTCCAAAGTGTCTATGCTCTTTGTATCTCTTTGTGTACACAAGTTACAGATCAATCCATTGAAATTAAACACTTGAAGGCACAGATCAAGAAGCTTAAGAAAAAAGTCAAACCTGTTATCACACACCACAGAGCTTGGATGAAGAGTGTATCCTTGAAGCAAAGATTGGCATGAAAGAAATCCTTGAAGAAAAACTTGATGCAAAAGGAGTCTGTATCCAAACAGGGGAGGAAATCTGCTAAAGCTAAACCTTCAGTCCATAAAGATCCATTGTTTGATGAGCTTGATGATGATGAAATTGACAATATAGAGACTGAAGATGCTCAAGATCTGGGGAGGACAAGAAATGTAGTGTATGAAGAGAAAGTTAGTACTGAAGATGCAGTTAGTACTGAAGATGTAGTTAGTACTGACAGGGAAAAAGTTAGTACTGACAGATCAAGAGTTAGTACCGACAAGGAAAAAGATAGTACCGACAAGGAAAAAGATAGTACTGATAGACCAAATGAAGGTACTGTTGATCATACTGAAAGAAGAAGTACTACTCCAACAACTCCAACACATACTCCTACAATCTTTAGAGATGATGAAACTATTGCTCAAGTTCTTCTTAACATGAGTCAAGCCAAAGCAGTTTCAAGAGAAAAAGAGAAGGGAGTTGAACGTAAGGATGTTGAGGAGACTGAGAGACCTAAGCAGTTTTAAGAGAAAAAGAGAAAGGGAGTTGAACTTAAGGATGTTGAGGAGACTAAGAGACCTAGGCCTACTTCAACCAGATCATTATTGACATTAAAGCCTCTTCCAAAGATTGATCCAAAAGATAAAGAGAAAAAGAAAATTAAAGAGGAAGATGAATCTGATACTGAATCTAAAGGTATTCCTGAAGCTGAAAAGAAGTTTAAGCAACTTGCTAGGGATGAAGAGATGGCTAGAAAGGTACAAGAAGATTGGGAAGCAGAAGAAGAAGTTAAAAAGCTAGCTGAAGAAGAAGCTTTAAAGACTGCCCTTTCAAATGAGTATGATTTTATCCAAGCAAGAATTGAAGCTGATAAACTTCTAGCTCTAAGACTTCAACATGAATAAAGAGAGCAGTTCACTGTGGAAGAGAGAGCAAAATTCCTTCATGATACAATTGCAGCTCAAAGAAGGTTTCTAGTAGAACAAAGAGAAATTGCAATAAGTAATAGACCACCTACAAGAACTCAGCTTAGGAATCAAATGATGACTTATCTAAAGCATGTTGGAAACAAGAAACACTATGACTTGAAGAACAAAACTTTTGAAGAAATACAAGCTTTGTATGAGAAAGTGAAAAGGTTTGATGAAATTTTCACTACTGTTGGTTCCATTGAGGATGAAAGAAGGATTAAGGAGATGAATGCAGGAGTAAAAGACCCTGATCAGAAGAGTTTAAAGAAGAGGGTTGTTGAAGAAACTCCGAAGAAAGAAGACACATCAAAGGTACCTGCTAAGGTAGATGTAACAGAGCAGGGTACAAAGAAAAGGAAGGGTGGTCATATGAAGTTGCTTGCTAGGAAAAGGAAAAGATCACAATCAAATGTTGATAGTGATGATGAGCACAGAAAGTGTCTAAAGATTGTTACCTTTAAAGGTACTATAGATAGTGAAATAATGGAAAGAAAATTTGTCATTGCTAGGTTGAACAAGTTAATATCACCAGATGGAGACTATCTTGTTATCTACAGAGCAAATGGGAACTTTAGAGCATTCAACTGTCTATTGGAGGTATTGCATATATTTGATAGGCAAGATTTATTTCATCTATATGATTTAGTGATGGAGCAGTACTCAGAAATTACATTAGAAGGAATTGAGTTAATTCTTTGGGGAGATTTGAAGATAATGATGGAATCCTCACAAGAAGAAAATGATCAAAGTGATTTCTGGGATGATCAACAAGATTGGGAGATTGTCACTTGGAGATTGTATGAAGCTTGTGGAGTTTACATACTAGAACTTAAAGATGGGACAGTCATCCATATGTTAGTTGAAAGAAGATATCCTCTTTCCAAGGATTTATTGCAAAGGATGCTTGATCTTGGATTGGAAGTTGAAAGAGAAAGTACTGCTGCCCTTGATTTGATCAGATTTATTAAGCAACAGATTGATGAGAATTGATGATGTAAATGGAAATGAGAAGGGATTGAGTGTTGGCTAACCACCACACAACAAATGGTCATCAGTTCACCATGCTTAATAGGCATAAGAACTGGCTAGTCCATAAGCAAACGGCTTGTGGTAAAGACTTCTCAAATCCATTTATGGTTGACAATTTACCAAAAATTGTAGGGTTCTCAACTCACCTTGCTTCATGGTGAAGAGTTGGCTAGTCCAAGATCAAACAGTTCTTGGTAAAGACTACTCAAATCTGTTGATAGCTGATAGTTTGCTAAAAACTATATGGTTTATCAATGCACCATGTTATGGCAATGAAGCATTGGCTAGTCCAAAAGCAAACGGTATTTGGTAAAGACAAATCAATTCCGTTGATGGTTGACAGTTTACCAAAAACTGTATGGTAATTAACTCACCATATTTTTCAATAAAGAGTTGACTATCCCAGAGCAAACGGCTACTGGTAAAGGAAAATCAAATCCGTTTATGGCTGGTAGTTTGCCAAAAATTACAAAGCCAACTTAGTTGGATTGTTGCTGTAAAGATGTTGCTGTTGAAGACATGTTGCAGAAGGATAGCAAAAGATGTCAAAGATTATTAAAGATCAGATCAAGATGTGTTAAAGTGTTTGGATACATCCTCCAAGAACTTAAGAAGATTAACCTGAAGAAACATGAAGTTAAAAGAGTTCAACAATCATGTTTAGGGGAGGATTGTTGGGAAATATACATTCCTAACTTAGTACCGTTAGTTATATACTTAGTACCGATAGTTATAGTTAGTACTGACAGTACAAAGTGTTAAGTACTGCTCAGATAGTTAGTACCGTTAGTATAGAATATTTAGTACCGTTTAAGAGATATGTATGAGATATTGTAGGAAAAGATATGTATTATCTTTTGTGCGTTTTTGTATGTCTGTTAGGGTTTATCCTTGGTTTAGAAAAGGAACCCTACGGCATTAGAGAGACAACAACAAGAACAACTCATCTCATACAATCATATCTCATAGTTAGTAATTTGTAATAACTTTAACAGATTAATAGAAATCAAAGTTTAGTTTTTCATAGTTCTTCTTAATACTATTGTGTGGATTCCGCATATACAATTAGTATTCATAGTCAGTGTTTCTATATAGTCAATCTGTATTTATACAAGTTGGCTATCACCCTTAGCAGGCTGCAAAGATCTGTTCAGTTTGGGACTCACAAGTGGTATCAGAGCCTGTGAGACAAAAACCAGTTATAAATCTCTATCTTACAAAACTAATCATGTCTGGTTCTTAAGATCAAATTCTACCACCACCACCACCACCATCATCACAAACACCAACACAACAAACTCCTCAAAAGCAACGTATCCTAAATTACACTGCGAATATTGCCGACCATGGACGCTGAGTATATGTGAGATGACATTTGATGTCATTTAGAGATAGTTATAATAAACTTTGATTTTGTATGCTTATATATTCCTTTCGTTTTCAACATGCTACTAACATCATCCACAACAAAAAACCCATCTCAAGCAGACACGATCAAGTCGCCACATCACTTACCTCTCTTCTACTTTTTATCCTCACCTCACCATGCACACTTTTACTAATAATCAATCACAATACCTCTTACTAATATAACCTATTATTTATTAAAAACAAAACTTTTATTAATCATAAATTAAAAACAAATACATTAAAAAAATAAAAACATTTACATTAAAATGATTACATAAAATAAAAACTAAAAAACCATACGCCCTACGAATTAAACGAAAACTTACATTAGATAAAAAACGTAAAATCAACCGAAAATGTCCTCTGCATGAGTCTTCCTTCAATGTCTTCATTGGTCGTACGTCTCATATAACGCCTTCGTTTCTTTGACGGTTCTCCATGCGTCGAATTTCCAGCATCCGCAGCTTTGATTCCAGCTCTCCCAGTTTTTGATCTTTAATAACTCCGACATTTCTTGGTTCTTTGAGTGTTTGTACGGTGTCCCTTGCATTACATCCTCGCTTAGCCATCATCTTGCCAACTCTCGCCACACGAAGGAACTTGCTGAACTTTCTTAGCCCCCTTTCAATTCCCCTCCTTTGCTTGTGACCTCACGCCCATGGGTTTTTGGTCGACGAACTTCCTGCACTTTCCTTCCATTTCATTTTCCGTCTTCTCGGTTTTCTGACCGGGCATCTTCAAATAGATACTAATTCCTTCTTCTGAATTCATCGTGTTGAACGAATAAGAGCCTCTCGACTTGTATATTTTGTTTCATGCCATCCTGCCCATCTCTTGCATAAACTTGGGAATTCTCCGTCTCCTTCCCATTTTTCACTATCTTTTAAAGCCTCCCAGCAATGAAGTATGTAAACAGACTCCCATACTCAGCTTTATATCTGTTCAATGATGCCCTTTGAAATAATCTGAGTCGCTACTCCCACTAGTGTATACGTCTGAATAGCGTTAGCGTACACACACAAAAAGTAATAAACTTTCAGACGCACGATCTTCCAATTTCCCGTTAACCATATCGTATGTCCGAATGCTGTGTTATCGGACATGATTCATGCATGTACTTGAGATTATCAATCAAAAACCCCCTCTCATTTCTCATGTTACCCTTAACGCTATCTTCGTATGTAACGAACCCAACCTCTTCACAAAGCCATGTCTCTTCTCCTCAGTGGTCAATGGAATAACAAGACTTTGATCCACGAATTTTTTCCTATCTGTGAGGCAATCTTCATCGGGGCCGGTTTGGACGTCTTCCCGTGTCGCTTCTTCCTGTTCGAGACCGGCACTTGGATCTCTTTCTCACTTCTTCAATAGGGATTGCTCTCACGAAACGACTCTGAAAACTGAGGGAGTAACACGTTTGTAAAGTCCTCAAACACTAAACTAAAATTTCCGAAACAGGAGATGAAAACCGCAGAACGTTAGGATAGACGAGAACCGCCAACTTTAGGGATTGAGATGAAGAATCCTCCAAAGTTGGTTTGGTTTGAGATGAAGAACCGCCAAAGTTATGATGTGCATCATAATCGTAGTGTCCATACATGTTTGGTTGTCCGTATGGGTTGAACGCACTTTGTTGTTGTGGAGGTGCGAATGGCGGGTTGTTGTATGGTTAGGGATAGTATGGTTGGTTTGGATAAACCAATTGTAGTGGTGCGAAATTGATTCGTTGTGGTTCTTGGTTTGCCGATGTAGTATTTCGTAAATCGAAGGTTCCGTCCGGTGTCGGGGGAAAGCCTCGAATGATTCTTCGTTGTTGACGGTTTGCATTTTAGGGAGTATTTTGCTTAGACATTATGTGTGTAAAAATAATAAGGAGAGTAGAAAGATTTTGTTGTGTTTAAAATGTTTGATGTATGTGGTACTTATAGTTAAAAAATGGTAAAGATTTTTTTTAAAAATTTTGTTTTCAGCCGTTAGTGGTGGGTCCCAATTTTTTCACAATGCTAGAAATGGGACGGGGTCACCTATACCTTCGTTTTTTGGAGCTGGTCACGCGCGAGTGAAATGCGATTTAATGGGGGTCATGTGTGAGCTTCGGCTCACTCGCCCTCACGCAAGCCTTGGTCACGCCCGGTTTTTGCAGCCTAAGTGTCTAATACAATAGTGATTCGTAAGTTTAAGAAAATACATAGATTTGATTGTTATTTAACTAAGAG
>BQNB010179973.1:0-12722 GCA_026074375.1 Tanacetum coccineum | reverse complement strand
CTTCATGTATGTACTAATGTACACCTACATCCACGGTTCTGCACACACACATATTGATAAACGTATTTCATGCATGTGACAGACTACACATGGTGGCATAATGTATTGGATTGATAAGAAAATAATAACCCGACTCAGCAATGGGCTTGCTCTCTTCTGCTTGCTATCCAAGCCTTCGACAAGTCGTATTAGATGGTATGATTACATTCCACCTGCTTTCCACTTATACGACTGTGTCTGTCGTTAACCATTTTTCTTTTAAACATATTTCATGTTATTAGTATGTTAACAAGGACATAAATGAGAACATTCATTCGACTCAATTCGTGAAGTGCTATTACCATAAACTACGTGTTCTTACAAACGACACGTTGAAATTTGTAGACATACTTGTTTGCTAAAAAATGTAATCCCAAACACCGCTAAATAAATTTTTAAAGCTGATAATACATTTTTTTGTATACCCATGTTGCATTCAGGAGGGACAAACTTTCCTGTGGCACTACATAGGCAAGATGGGGTGACAGCAAAGCTGAAAATAGAAAACCCGAGCCTTGATACATCTATCAGGTAACATTCAATCATCTTAATTCATGATGTGCTATTACCATAAACTACGTGTTCTTACAAACAACACGTTGAAATTTGTAGACACACCTGTTTGCTAAAAAATGAAATCCCAAACACCCCTAAATAAATTTTTAAAGCCGATAATACAATTTTGTGTATACCCATGTTGCATTCTGGAGGGAAAAACTGTCTTATGGCACTAGACAGGCAAGACGGGGTGACAGCGAAGCTGAAAACAGAAAACCCGAGCCTTGATACATCTATCAGGTAGCATTGTTTAATTTCGAGCTTGAAAATAATGATGTGTATCTATATTATCAAGTAATCGCAATGCATTTTGTTTAATTTCAGGATCATGTACCTAAAGTAATGGTGACCAACGAAGGGATAAAAAATGTCCCTACTAAAACCTTGAAAGCTGGAAGGTATCGCAAAGAAAAGCCGATTATCTTTTCAAGTTGAGGTCTGTAGCACGGAAGATCAGTAAGTTGAGATTCGATTTACACATATATCCCTTGCTCCTCTTACTACGTTTGATTTGCAGCCATTAATCCTGTCACTGAAAAGTTGCAAAGGCTTCAAACGCTCATAATTTCATCTTACAAATGGCTTAGGTGTTAGGCCTACAGAACAAAGGTATTGTTTCTATTATCTTATACTTTATGTTGTTGTTGCAAGTAAATAGTTTTAGTCACGTGCATCACACTGAATCATACATGTACACTTGGCTAAATTTTATGAAATAATTTTTCAGAACGGATTCTTGAATTGTGTGTGTACGTGTGTGTGTATCTGTATGCTCAGAAACATATTTCGTATTAGCAAACATAATGAGATCTGCTTAGAAAGATGCTAGGCCGAGTTGGTATTTCAACATATATATCTGATATTATGCATTTTTGTAGCTTTTGCAGGTATATGATGTAGAGATTATAGTACGCACGCGTTTCTTACCTGAGTGCAATGTCACCAGGTTCAACGCTTTTGATTGATATAAGGTACATTGGTTATACATGTTGATATGCCCTTCGGTGAATATAAAACATGATAAATCGAAATGCCATTTACTATGAAATTTCACTTAAGAGGAGTATTTGCGTCGAGCATCAACAACATCAACAAATGTCTGCTGCAATCTTATATTTGAAGCGCTTCTCTTGAAATAAACCTCGATGCAAAGGCTCTAATGTTAGCCATAAACCAATCGCCAATCGTCTTCACAAGGTATTTGTTTGTATATAGCATTTTTAATACGCTAAATTGTCATTGATTTCTATTTAGCAGGTTTGATAATTTTTTAACATTACATAATTAGTTTATGTATTCAAGTTGAGTTGAATTCTGTATTTGAATATCGTATATTGAAATGTTGTTAAGAGTTTCGTTATAGGGGGTTGGTGTGGTGTGGAATGGGCAACTCAACCATGTGGTGGAGAAAGCGAGAGAGAACCATCATGACGGTACAGATAACGGTCGAACAATACATTATGTACTTTTAAAAATACATACATAATTAGCAATAATATGTATCTAATACACAAGATACAATTTACCATAGCCAACTAAGCTATCGATACCCAAACAACCACTTCATACAATGAGCGAGCTAAATATGCGTACAATTTACCATAGCCAACTAAGCAACTAAATATGCATACGCATAGAAGAAAGATCTATGTTACGAAAAGGAGCGAGCGCATCCCAAGTCAACAAACCAGGTATGCACTTTGCCTTTCTTTTAATTCTTGATGCTATAACACAACTTGGAATTTATTAACTTACTCCTTCTTATAGGTTCCACACATCTTGAAATTCCAGGTCGTTTATACATGTTCGTTCGTCAAGCACTTGACCTTGACAAGCAGCTGCTGCAGACGAGTAATACGCTGGAGGATTTGAGATCAGAATTGAAGGATGTTAACCTCATCATTGCCGATTTTACCTAATCCCGCATTCTATCTGAATTTTTGCCATCTAATTATTCAAAGTTCAACTTTATAAAACAAACTTATAAGACCTTTACTTACCCTTATTTATTATAATAGAATGTTGCTAGAGACAAGTTCAAGGGGTTTCAAATGTTGATTGTATATGCAAGTTCTTATTGCACCATAATGTGGTTATGTCTGTCTCTCCTATGTATATTATTTTACGCGTATGAGTCAACGCATTGATGGTAACTTGGTATGTTTTTCTCTTTCAGTGAACCCGTGTATTCAATACGTTCAGTTGGATGAATAGAGGATGAAAGCCTGGCTGAAGTTTAAACAGAAGGATACAGTAGCTAAAATTATATGTATAAGATTTTCATCTCTCTCTCTCTTTAAGCTTCATGTATGTACTAATGTACACCTACATCCACGGTTCTGCACACACACATATAGATAAATGTATTTCATGCATGTCACAGACTGCACATGGTGGCATAATGTATCGGATTGATAAGAAAATAATAACTTGACTCAGCAAGGGGCTTGCTCTCTTCTGCTTGCTATCCAGGCATTCAACAAGTCGTATCAGATGGTATGATTACATTCCACCTGCTTTCAACTTATACGATAGTGTCTGTCGTTAACCCTTTTTCTTTTAAACACATTTTATGTTGTGAGTGTGTTAACAAGGACAAAAATAAGAACATTCAATCGGCCTAATTCGTGAAGTGCTATTGCCATAAACTACGTTTTCTTACAAATGACACATTGAAATTTGTAGACACACCTGCTTGCTAAAAAATGTAATCCCAAACACCCTTAAATAAATTTTTAAAACTGATAATACATTTTTGTGTATACCTATGTTGCATTCAGGAGGGACAAACTTTCCTGTGGCACTAGACAGGCAAGATAGGGTGACAGCAAAGCTGAAAACAGAAAACCCGAGCCTTGATACATCTATTAGGTAACATTCAATCGGCTCAATTCGTAAAGTGCTATTACCGTAAACTACGCGTTCTTACAAACGACACGTTGAAATTTGTAGACACGCCTATTTGCTAAAAAACTGTAATCCCAATCACCCCTAAATAAAATTTTAAAGATCATAATACATTTTTGTGTATACCCATGTTGCATTCAGGAGGGACAAACTGTCCTGTGGCACTAGACAGGCAAGACGGGGTGACAGCGAAGCTGAGAACTAGAAACTCGAGCCTTGATACATCTATCAGGTAGCATTGTTTAATTTCGAGCTTGAAAATAATGATGTGTATCTATATTATTAAGTAATTGCAATGCATTTTGTTCAATTTCAGGATCCTATACCTAAAGTAATGGTGGCCAACGAAGGGATAAAAATTGTCCCTGCTAAAACTTTGAAAGCTGGAAGGTATCGCAAAGAAAAGCCGATTATCTTTTCAAGTTGAGGTTTGTAGCACGGAAGATCAGTAAGTTGAGATTCGATTTACACACATATCCCTTGCTCCTCTTACTACGTTTGATTTGCAGCCATTAATCCTGTCACTGAAAAGTTACAAAGGCTTCAAACGCTCATAATTTCATCTCACAAATGGCTTAGGTGTCAGGCCTACAAAACAAAGGTATTGTTTCCATTATCTTATACTTTCTGCTATTGTTGCAAGTAAATAGTTTTAGTCACGTGCATCACACTGAATCATACCCGTACACTTGGCTAAATTTTGTGAAATAATTTTTGAGAACAGATTCTTGAATTGTGTGTGTATGTGTGTGTGTGTGTATTTGTATGCTCAAAAACATATTTTGTATTAGCAAACATAATGAGCTTTGCTTAGAAAGATGCTACGCCGAGTTGGTATTTCAACATATATATCTCATATTATGCATTTTTGTAGCTTTTGCAGGTATATGATGTAGAGATTATAGTACGCACGCGTTTCTTACCTGAGTGCGATGTCAGGTTCAACGCTTTTGATTGATATAAGGTACATTGGTTATACATGTTGATATGCCCTTCGGTGAATATAAAACATGATAAGTCAAAATGTCATTTCCTAAGAAATTTCACTTAAGAGGAGTATTTGCGTCGAGCATCAACAACATCAACAAATGTCTGCTGCAATCTTATATTTGAAGCGCTTCTCTTGAAAGAAACCTCGATGCAAAAGCTCTAATGTTAGCCATAAACCAATCGACAATCGTCTTCACAAGGTATTTGTTTGTATATAGCATTTTTAATACGCTAAATTGTCATTGATTTCTATTTAGCAGGTGTGACAACCGTGGTTCGAGCAGGTTGGTCAAACCGTAGTGTTGACCTAAATATCTGTTCTATAAGTTTGGTTTATGAGATTTTATGATTTTATGTGTTCTGTATGTGTTTGGTGTGGGATATGTGATATTGGATAATCAATCCATTGAGCGTGATCGTCTCAATGGGATTGGATTTGGGTTGAATTTTGTGAAGTTATACATTCTGTACTTTTAAAAATACATACATAATTAGCAATAACATGTATCTAATACACAAGATACAATTTACCATAGCCAACTAAGCTATCGATACCCAAACGACCGTTTCATACAATGAGCGAGCTAAATATGCGTACAATTTACCAAAGCCAAATAAGCAACTAAATATGCATACGCATAGAAGAAAGATCTATGTTACGAAAAGGAGCGAGGGCATCCCAAGTCGACAAACCAGGTATGCACTTTGCCTTTCTTTTCATTCTTGATGCTATAACACAACTTGGAATTTATTAACTTACTTCTTCTTATAGGTTCCACACAGCTTGAAATTCCAGGTCGTTTATACATGTTCGTTCAGCAAGCACTGAAAGAAAAAAAAAGGATATTAAGAAATCGAAAAGGTTCTTGAAGAAGTGACTTTAGGGAAAACAATGATAGTGAGAACTAGTGAGTGAGGTGCCTAGTCATCCCCCCTCGATTCCCGCACGTCCGATCCCCTTCCCCCCTCCGCCCCCCCCCGCCGCTCCCCCCACGCCCCCCCTATACGCCCCACATTTTTTGTAAGTGACTGGGGAAAAATCTAAGCCCCCCGCGCTAAAGAGTCTTGTATGTGCGAAAAGTCCGCTAATCCCACACTCCCCCAATCCGACCCTCCCAATCTTCTTCGAGGCCAAGCACAGCAGTCATCTTCATACACGCGTACAAACCAGAGGCTTTGCGATAGAATTGAAGGAAGATTAACTTCATCAGTTGCCGAAATTACGCAAAATCCATCCTGCATTCTATCAGAATTTAAAGCCATCTAATTAGAAAATGTAGTATCTTCAATCCTTAATATTCATAGTTCAACTTAAAAAACAAACTTATAAGACCTTTATTACCCTTATTTATTAACAATAGAATGTTGCCTAGAGGACAACATGCAAGGGTTATCAAATATTTTTGTACTATGCAAGTTCTTATTGCAACCATAGAAGTGTTGATGTCTGTCGCTCGCTTAGTTGATAAAATATTATTTCAACGTGCGTATGAGTCAACGCATTGATGGTAACTTGGTATGTTTTTCTCTTTCAGTGAACCCGTATATTCAATACGTTCAGTTGGATGAATAGAGGATGAAAGCCTGGTTGAAGTTTAAACAGAAGGATGCAGTAGCTAAAATTGTATGTATAAGATTTTCATCTCTCTCTCTTTAAACTTCATGTATGTACTAATGTACACCTACATCTACGGTTCTGCACATACACATATAGATAAACGTATTTCATGTATGTGACAGACTGCACATGGTGGCATAATGTATCGGATCGATAAGAAAATAATAACCTTACTCAGCAAGGGGCTTGCTTTCGTCGTATCAGATGGTATGATTACATTTCACCTACTTTCCACTTATACGACTGTGTCTGTTGTTAACCCTTTTTCTTTTAAACACATTTTATGTTGTCAGTATGTTAACAAGGACAGAAATAAGAACATTCAATCGGCTCAATTCGTGAAGTGCTATTACGATAAACTACGTGTTCTTACAAATGACACGTTGAAATTTGTAGACACACCTGTTTGCTAAAAAATTTAATCCCAAACACCCGTAAATAAATTTTTAAAGCTGATAATACATTTTTGTGTATACCCATGTTACATTCAGGAGGGACAAACTTTCCTGTGGCACTAGACAGGCAAGATGGGGTGACAGCAAAGCTGAAAATAGAAAACCCGAGCCTTGATACATCTATCAGGTAACATTCAATCGACTCAATTCGTGAAGTGCTATTACCATAAACTACGTATTCTTACAAACGACATGTTGAAATTTGTAGACACACCTGTTTGCTAAAAAATGTAATCCCAAACACCCCTAAATAAATTTTTAAAGCTGATAATACATTTTTGTGTATACCCATGTTGCATTCAGGAGGGACAAACTGTCCTGTGGCACTAGACAGGCAAGACGGGGTGACAGCGAAGCTAAAAACAGAAAACCCGAGCCTTGATACATCTATCAGGTAGCATTGTTTAATTGCGAGCTTGAAAATAATGATGTGTATCTATATTATCAAGTAATCGCAATGCATTTTGTTCAATTTTAGGATCCTGTACCTAAATAAGGTGACCAACGAAGGTATCACAAAGAAAAGCCTTGAAAGCTCAAAGGTATCGCAAAGAAAAGACGATTATCTTTTTAAGTTGAGGTCTGTAGCACCAAAGATCAGTAAGTTGAGATTCGATTTACACACATATCCCTTGCTCCTCTTACTACGTTTGATTTGCAGCCATTAATCCTGTCACTGAAAAGTTTCAAAGGCTTCAAACGCTTATAATTTCATCTCATAAATGGCTTAGGTGTCAGGCCTACAGAACAAAGGTATTGTTTCTATTATCTTATACTTTCTGCTATTGTTGCAAGTAAATAGTTTTAGTCACGTGCATCACAATGAATCATACCCGTACACTTGGCTAAATTTTATGAAATAATTTTTCAAAACGGATTCTTGAATTGTATGTGTACGTGTGTGTATATGTATGCTCAGAAACATATTTCGTATTAGCAAACATAATGAGCTCTACATAGAAAAATGCTACGCCGAGTTGGTATTTCAACATATATATCTCATATTATGCATTTTTGTAGCTTTTGCAGGTATATGATGTATTAAGAATAAATACTCACAGTATATTTCTTACCTGAGTGCAATTTCACCAGGTTCAATGCTTTTGATTGATATAAGGTACATTGGTTATACATGTTGATATGCCCTCCGGTGAATATAAAACATGATAAATCAAAATGCCATTTCCTAAGAAATTTCACTTAAGAGGAGTATTTGCGTCGAGCATCATCAACATCAACAAATGTCTGCTGCAATCTTATATTTAAAGCGCTTCTCTTGAAAGAAACCTCGATGCAAAGGCTCTAATGTTAGCCATAAACCAATCGCCAATCGTCTTCACAAGGTATTTGTTTGTATATAGCATTTTATCTGAATTTTTGCCATCTAATTGGAAATAGTATGCTCCATGCCTTATTATTCATACTTTAACTTTATAAAACAAACTTATAAGACCTTCACTTTCCCTTATATATTACAATAGAATGTTCCTAGAGACAAGTTCATGGGGTTTCAAATGTTTGTTGTATATGCAAGTTCTTATTGCACCATAGTGTGTTATGTAATTACTCTCAATTTGTATTTATTGCAGTGCTTAAGTCAATTCATTGATGTGAACCCGATGTATATGTTTTTCACTTTCAGTGAACCTGTGTATTCAATACTTTCAGGTGGATGAATGGGGGATGAAAGCCTGGCCAAAGTTTAAACAGACGGATGCAGTTTGCCTTTCTTTTCATTCTTGATGCTATAACACAACTTCGAATTTATTAACTTACTCCTTCTTATAGGTTCCACACAGCTTGAAATTCCAGGTCGTTTATACATGTTCGTTCAGCAAGCACTTGACCTTGACAAGCAGCTGCTGCAGACGAGTAATTCGCTGGAGGATTTGAGATCAGAATTGAAGGATGTTAACCTCATCATTGCCGATTTTACCTAATCATGCATTCTATCTGAATTTTTACCATCTAATTAGAAATAGCATGCTTCATGCCTTATTATTCATAGTTCAACTTTATAAAACAAACTTATAAGACCTTTACTTACCCTTATTTATTACAATAGAATGTTGATAGAGACAAATTCAAGGGGTTTCAAATGTTTGTTGTATATGCAAGTTCTTATTGGACCATAAAGTGGTTATGTCTGTCTCTCCTATGTATATTTTTTCACGCGTATGAGTCAACGCATTGATGGTAACTTGGTATGTTTTTCTCTTTCAGTTAACCCGTGTATTCAATACGTTCAGAGAATTGGATCTAATAGATGATGAAAGCCTGCTGAATATAATCAGAAAGAGCAGAAGCTAAACTTAATATGTAATGTAATAGATATTCAATCTACTAACTCTTTAAGCTTTCATGTATGTACTATGTACACCAAAATTCCACCACGGATCTGCACACACACACATATAGAATAAACGTATTTCATTGAATGGACAGCGCTGCACATGGGCATAATGTAATCTGATCGAAAGAAAAATATATCCTGACTCATGCAAGGGGGGGCATCTCTCTTTCTGCGTTGCTATCCAGTCCTTCAACAAGATCGTATCATATTGTAAGATTACATTTACCTACTTTCCACATATAACTGACTGTGTCTGACGTTAACCCTTTTTCTTTTAAAAACATTTATGTTTCGAGTAAAGTTAACAAGGACAGATATAAAGAACATACAATCGCTCTCCTCTCTCATATCTCTATCTAGCTAGTTACCATAAACTACGTGTTCTTACAAATGACACGTTGAAATTTGTAGACATACCTATTTGCTAAAAAATATAATCCCAAACACCCCTAAATAAATTTTTAAAGTTGATAATACATTTTTGTGTATACCCATGTTACATTCAGGAGGGACAAACTTTCCTGTGGCACTAGACAGGCAAAATGGGGTGATAGCAAAGCTAAAAATAGAAAACCCGAGCCTTGATATATCTATCAGGTAACATTCAATCAACTCAATTCATGAAGTGCTATTACCATAAACTACATGTTCTTACAAACGACATGTTGAAATTTGTAGACACACCTGTTTGTTAAAAAATGTAATCCCAAACACCCCAAAATAAATTTTTAAAGCTGATAATACATTTTTGTGTATACCCATGTTGCATTCAGAAGGGACAAACTGTCCTGTGGCACTAGACAGGCAAGACGAGGTGAGAGCGAAGCTGAAAACAAAAAACCCAAGCCTTGATACATCTATCAGGTAGCATTGTTTAATTTCGAGCTTGAAAATAATGTTGTGTATCTATATTATCATGTAATCGCAATGCATTATGTTCAATTTCAGGATCCTGTACTTAAATAAGGTGACCAACGAATGGATACAAAATGTCCCTGCTAAAACCTTGAAAGCTGGAAGGTATCGCAAAGAAAAGCTGATTATCTTTTTAAGTTGAGGTCTGTAGCATGAAAGATCAGTAAGTTGAGATTCGATTTACACACATATCCCTTGTTCCTCTTACTATGTTTGATTTGCAGCCATTAATCCTGTCACTGAAAAGTTTCAAAGGCTTCAAACGCTCATAATTTCATCTCATAAATGGCTTAGGTGTCAGGCCTACAGAACAAAGGTATTGTTTCCATTATCTTATACTTTCTGCTATTGTTGCAAGTAAATAGTTTTAGTCATGTGCATCACACTGAATCATACCTGTACACTTGGCTAAATTTTGTGAAATAATTTTTCAGAACGGATTCTTGAATTGTGTGTGTACGTGTGTGTGTTTCTGTATGCTCAGAAACATATTTTGTATTAGCAAACATAATGAGCTCTGCATAGAAAGATGCTACGCCGAGTTGGTATTTCAACATATATATCTTATATTATGCATTTTTGTAGCTTTTGCAGGTATATAATGTAGAGATTATAGTACGCACGCGTTTCTTACATGAGTGCAATGTTACCAGGTTCAACGCTTTTGATTGATATAAGGTACATTAGTTATACATGTCGATATGCCCTCTAGTGAATATAAAACATGATAAATCAAAATGCCATTTCCTAAGAAATTTCACATAAGAGGAGTATTTGCGTCGAGCATCAACAACATCAACAATTGTCTGCTGCAATCTTATATTTAAAGCACTTCTCTTGAAAGAAACCTCGATGCAAAGGCTCTAATGTTAGCCATAAACCAATCGCCAATCGTCTTCACAAGGTATTTGTTTATGTATAGCATTTTTAATGCGTTAAATTGTCATTGATTTCTATTTAGCAGGTATGATAATTTTTTAACAGTACATAATTAGTTTATGTATTCAAGTTGAGTTGAATTCTGTATTTGAATATCGTATATTGAAATGTTGTTAAGAGTTTCATTATAGGGGGTTGGTGTGGTGTGTAATGGGCAACTCAACCATGTGTTGGAGAAAATGAGAGAGAACCATCATGACAGTACAGATAACGGTCGAACAATACATTCTGTAGTTTTAAAAATACATACATAATTAGCAATAACATGTATCTAATACACAAGATACAATTTACCATAGCCAACTAAGCTATCGATACCCAAACGACCGCTTCATACAATGAGCAACCCTTCATATAAATCTCGAATACCGGCATATTGTTACCTTGGCGATAACCCATTATATCAAGGCATCAACATTTCCAAAATCATTAACCAAGTATCCATTATACGTGCATCATGCGAAAAGCAAGCTGATACAACCCGTGTGCATCGCACAGGTCTGCATGCCTCGTGTAAGAGAAAATTTGAGTTAAGTTAATAAACATCATTAATTTCCTTAATAAATGAATAAGCTTGGTATAATAAATTTGATCATTATACTAATTGCAGTATATGAGTCCTAATATAGTGGTTGATTTATCGTATGCTCTAGCTTCTCGTTGGTTTACTATTTCTAATACATGTTTCAGAAATGAAACGGGGACTAGTTTTATTATAAATTGATTAGTTCATCTTTGTTTTTCTCCTTTTTTAAGAAAAAAATAACACTCTATCCCCTGTGGTGACCTAAACCCTAAAAAAATGATTCAATACTGTTTCAATCCCCTAATTGATTAAACATTCTTATCCAATATTTGATCATCCGTGTATAATCATACGATTATCCTTGTTTTTAGGGTTTGTAATCAGGTTGTTTTATCTACTCATATCGGGTTTTGTTCATCCACTTGGATGATCTTCCTAATCGTCTACTGATCTGGTAGTGTATTGAACTGGTTATTGTGTGGTTAATTACTTGGTTCGTTACTCATTTATTCGTGGCCTGGTGGATGTTGTTAAAGTCCCGGTTTGGGTTACCGGGTACCCGCCGCCGTATTGCGCGGGTACCTGCCTAGTATTTAGTAATTCATATAATTAAATTATACACTACACTAATCACATTATAATATACTTAATGACACATTAAATTTTAGTATTACAATGGATGTTACAAACTTACAATAACACAAATTATAGTTGTAAATTCTATCATCAACATTTAATTTTCACTAAGTTCAAATAAAAATAATTATGGATGCGTATATTTGTATTAGTAAATTTTATGAAAGTTTAAACAAGCATTTATTCTTTTAGAACATTTAAACCGATAAACCATCAAATACCGACCATCGCTGCATACTACTTACAAATCAAAATATGCATGATAAAAACTGCTTACTTAGTATCATTGCTGCTTTGCGTGGGTAACATGCTAGTAGTATATATATTATATATCAAGACACTTACCGACTGATAGTTTGTTCACAATTGATCATTATTAGGCCTATTATGAATGAAAAGTATGGTAATAAAAAATTTTAAACAAATGTGGACTAATTTTTTATGGAAAATTCTATTTTTGCTTACTCGCTTAAAGTGTGGGTATTACTTGCCCCAACAAAAAGTGGTTTCTACAACTCCCCCAAAGCGACCTAGGCGACTGGAGACACTTGTAAAATTTTGATAAAAGTCACCCAAGTCGCCTTAGAGCATTTGTAGAAACCACTTTTTGTTGGGGTAAGTAACACCCACACTTTAAGTGAGTGGGGAAAAAATAAAATTTTCCCTAAAAAATTAGTAGAAACCGAACTATTAATTGATTTGTAAGAGAGTTGAGATCCTCAAAAAACAAGGGCAAAAAAAAAAACAAATGGGTTAATCCTAACCACTCATTTTTTTCATCATCCA
>BQNB010179972.1:0-11661 GCA_026074375.1 Tanacetum coccineum | reverse complement strand
ATTGATTGTTGTGTTTTTTTTAGACTTATATATATTTTATTTCATTATATTATATATATAGTTTGAAGAAAAATTAACAATCATGAGCCGAACAAGGAAGCTCGGCTACTAATCATGAAAGCTCGGTCTTTATTTTGTAAATGTTGTAATAGGCTAGAATGGGAATCGGGCTCGTTAATTAATCTAATATTGTACGTGTTTCGGACTAAGGTCCAAAGTAATCCCGAGCCTGACCCAAGATAAAATACCATTCGGCCTAACAAAGCCCAAAATGGCCGGCCCACAGTTTAAGTGCTCATTTTGTATTTTTCACATTTGCAAGTTATCAACCATTTTTCTCTCTTCTTTCTTACTTTCTCTCTCTAAACATCTCTCTACTCTTCTTATTATCTTCTCTTATCTTATTTTCTTGGTTACCATGGTGAAGTGAAAGTGATTGCTTGGTCCTAACAATTAGTATCAGAGCCAGGTTTTATGGTTACGATCTCATACCCAACAACATCTTAATTCACGATGATTCTGTAGTCATAAGGTGGTTAGGTTAGGTGCTAGTCCTATGATCCAACCAGAACCGGAGGGATCTACCCAAGGACACTCCATAGTTAGAAATAGCAGTCCTTAGGTATGATTGGAGATGAATGAGAACGGGAATAATGCCGACTAAGATTGAGTTAACATTGAAACAATCACAACGAGGTGTTAGTAATGACGTCTTGGTAAGCATTGAAGGGGTTGAAGAATAAAAAAAGAAATGTAAGGATAAAGGGTCTAAAGAAAGAAGCCCTCCATACAACTTTAGGCAGAAACCGGGTCAATACATAATCTATCAGTTTTCACAAAGATGAATTCTGATATTGAAGAATGACATCATGGACCCAGTAATGCAATGCACAACCCTTCCCAGCCATTCAAGTTTCTCTCAAAAGATACTTGTCTCATTTGTCACGGAGATACACACGACTTCTATTGACTTTCTCACTCCAAGTTAGTTGATATTGAATAGGTGGCAGTCTGCTTCAGCCTCCGAGTACTAAAACCAAAACGCACTAATCAAGTCTAGAGCCAAGAGATCAATACAATAAATCTCATTAGGACACATTTCATTACAAACACTTGTTGAACATCATCAAGTTGACAAGTTATTAACAAGAGTCCTACGCATTATCCTTGTGATTATGCCAGAACATCCGAGTGATACTTAAGTATTCACAATGAAGATGGAAATCCTGCTTGAGCCAACATCAAACAAGCTCTTGGTAGGTAACTTGCGAGATTATATATGAATCAAGCTTGTGTCAACTGGATATCGATTTAGTCCAGTAAATGATTTGACGACTCAATCAGAAAGATAGTAACTATTTGATTCACTCATATCGTGTTGTCTGCTTTGAGACGTTCTGATATTGAGAACAAGCAAGTACGGTAAATCTAATGCATCTACGTTAGAGGATCTAACACTTTGAGCTAGAAATCTTGTCAAGGAGGTTCTTCTAAATTGAACCTACCTGATCACAGGTACATTATTTATACTGTTAAACGGTCCTCAGGGAACCGGAGGTTAATGCAACCGAATCTCGACAAATGACAAAGCCATATTCATCCATATATGCTGTTTATCACTAACTTTAAAATGCAGGTACAAACGACGGTGTTGCAACCTCATTCCAGCAGAGTCCATCAAGATTCAAGAATCAAGAAAGCTCAAGAATTAAAAACAAAGACTTCCGCAAACTCTGATAGTATAGATCCCTCCTCAGAAACCAAGCTTTGGGGTGAGATTATTAGAGAGCTTCCAAGAGGATGCAAAGTATGAGCATGTTGGTCAAGACACAAGATCGCAAGATGGAAAAGAGATAAAGACAAACAAGGAAAGATTTAAAGATCTCGAAATCAAGACGAAGTCAAAAGAACAATGACCAAAGGTCAAGATCAAAGATCACACAGCATGAAGGAACAAGCCTACAACCTATCAAGACAAGATTCAAGAACTCAATGACAAATCAATCTCAAGAAGTTCAAGGAAGCAAGATTCAAGATCTCACTTCATGAATTTCGAAGACCACACATTAGGGGAGATTGTTAGCCTCAAAACATGTCTGTGAACATGGAAGCTCAGAATCTGCAGGAAGCCTTGCTCAGGGGGAGATTGTTAGCCTCAAAATATTAAGCCAAACAAGGAAGTTCGGCTACTAATCATGAAAGCTCGGTCTTTATTTAGTAAATGTTGTAATAGGCTAGAATGGGAATCGGGCTCGTTAATTAATCTAATATTGTACGTGTTTCAGACTAAGGTCCAAAGTAATCCTGAGCCCGACCCAAGATAAAATACCATTCGGCCCAACAAAGCCCAAGATGGCCGGCCCATGGTTTAAGTATAAATACCCCTTTCTAAGTGTGGAGAGGATGTTGGTGCTCATTTGATAATTTTTTACGTTTGCAGGTTATCAACCATTTTTCTCCCTTCTTTCTTACTTTCTCTCTCTAAACATCTCTCTACTCTTCTTATCATCTTCTCTTATCTTATTTTCTTGGTTACCATGGTGAAGTGAAAGTGATTGCTTGGTCCTAACAATTGGTATCACTCGCCACGGGGTGGGTTTAGTTCTTGTGTTTGTTTGTGTTTCGTTTTATATAAAACCGTAGCTCTTTATTGTATTTTTTTTGTATTCAAAGCTTTTGGTGTACACTAAAGGATCATTTACCTTGGTAAATCTGATCTAGTATCTTTAGGATATAGGTGTACAAGCTTAGAATCAAGAAAAACATCATTTTTGTTCAAATTTGTGTTCGAAAAGCTTTAGAAAGTACAAATCTTGATTTTAAATTTTTTGGCTTAAAAATCATAAAGTTTGCATTTTTAAGGTACATATAGGCTTAATAATACTAGTTGTACAAGAAATTTTGGGTAGAAACGATCAAAAGTGAGTCTTTTTGTGTTTTGAAAAATTTGAGCTTCGTCTAGTGGTAGGCGAATTAGCAATTCCCAGTGCAAGGCAATTTACCAGATTCCCAGTGCAAGGCGATTTAGCAGATTCCTATGCAAGGTGATTTAGCAACTTCCTAAGCCAAGGCGAATTAACGATTTTCTTTACAAGGCGATTTAACAGATTTTCTTCACAAGGCGATTTAACATATTTCCTTTACAAGGCGATTTATCAAGTTGTCCAACCAAAGGCGAATTAACAATTTTCTTTGAAAGGCAATTTAAAAACTTGTCTTTAGAAGGCCCGAATTAAACAATTTCTTTTAAAGGCAATTTAAAAACTTGTCTTTAGAAGGCGATTTAACAACTTACACAAAGAAAATTAATTCACTTTTAAACTTTTAATTTTTGTTATTTTTTTAGTTTTACATTTTAGTTTTCAAATTTTTTACTTTTAGACTTTATCTGTTGAAGAAATTTACCGTTAGCGTCCTTTGTACTCAACAAATCGTTAACAAAAGTTCCAATACTTCAAATACAACAACAATTTAAATTAATTATTGTTTCACGGTTCTTCTTCTTGATTTTGTAAAATCGTACGAAAGATTCAATTCTTTTCTCAGTTTAAATCACAGATTTGTAAAATCCCATGAACGTTAATTGACTTCAATCGACAACAACAATCACTTTACCTACTTAAGATCCTACAAGTTATTTTTACTTTATTATTTAACAAATCATTCATCATGACTAACTCTAAATACAAACTTATTCGAAACCGACAGTCAATGCAAACAACATATGGCAGCTGATAAGAATCGGTCCACCAAATGCTTCAATGGAAGATATCTCCCATGGCAATCACGTTTCCTAAGATATATTAATACAAGACCAAATGGTGATGCCTTAAGGAAATGCATTCTCGAAGGTCCATACAAACTCACTACTGTCACAATCCCAGATGTACCTACAACAGATGATATGCCAGCGGTTCCAAAACGAATAGCAGTTGAGACACTCTTGACTATGTCTCCTGAAAACAAAGCTCATTATGTATCAGAAAAGGAAGCAATCCATTTGCTATTGACTGGAATTGGGGATAAAATCGACTCAATTGTTGATGCTGCAAACAGCTCATAAAATGTGATAACCAATAGAAAAGGCTATAACAATGTGAATCTCACACCATTACAAGCTGTCAAACTAATTTGTTCTTTGAAGTATTGAGAAAATCACTTCTCATGATGGGAGATCCAATGGAGTCATACCTACCCAATTTAACAAGATATGAATAAATGAAATAAGAAACAACTGAAAGTTGCTACGATGCAATTCAATGTTCCATTTTCCTTCATACATACTTTTCAACCAAAGGGTCCAAGGTTTATGACAATTTTCAAGCAACAACACGACTTAGATACAGTCTCGTATCACAAGCTATTTGACGTTCTGAATAGTATCAAAAGGAAGTTAATGAAATCCATGCTGAGAGAATAGCCAAGAATGCTAACCCATTAGCACTTGTTGCTGCTGCTTCACCATATCCAGATCCTTATTATCAAGCACCAAAATCACACAAACAATATGCACCAACATCAAAACAATAATCTTCTACCAGATCTAATACATCTACCAAATTTAAAGGCAAAGAGATAGCCAAACCAATCACACTTCCATCTGAGTCAGCTTCTAAAGAAGATAGTGATCCAAAACAAGCTCAGGGAGATAAGGATATGCAAAAAATTTTGGCACTAATTACAAAGTACTTCAAAAAGATCTACAAACCTACCAACAACAACCTCATAACTTCTTCAAACTCCAAAAACAAGAATATGGATACTTCTCCAAGGTACAAGAATGATAATCAGACTGGACAGTTTGGGAATCAAAGGACAGTAACTGTTGCTGGGGCTAGGGAGACTATATGCAGTCAGGTAGAGCAGCATACTGGGATATAGTGTTTCAATTGCAAGGAATTTAGTTATTTTGCCAAGGAATGCAGGAAACCAAAAAGGGTGAAAGACTCCACGTATCACAAGGAAAAGATGTTGATGTGCAAACAAGCTGAGAAAGGTGTTCCATTACAAGCAGAGCAAGCTGATTGGCTAGAGGACACGGATGAAGAGATTGATGAACAAGAATTTGAAGCACATTATAGTTTTATGGAAAAGATCCAGGAGGTTCCTACTGCAGACTCAGGAACTGATACTGAGCCATTGGAACAGGTACAATACGATGATGAATATAATGTGTTTGCCAATGAGATACAGCATTCTGAGCAACCTAAATCCATTAGTAACACATGTGTAGTGGAAAAGGTTGATAGTAATGTCATTCCTGATTTACCGGATATGTGTGATAATGATATTCAGACTGACCAAAATGTTGTAAAATGTGATGATGAGCGTGTTGTGCTTGCTAATTTAATTGCAAATTTAAAATTTAATATTGATGAAAATAAAAAGATTCAAAAGCAATTAAAGAAAGCAAACACGTCACTTGCACATGAACTGAAAGAGTGCAAATCTATTCTTAGAGAACTAGTAAAACTTTGGGGGAGTCTAATAGTATTCGGGATAGTTGCCTAATTGCACTTCAAAATAAACAGACTGAGCTTGAGACGTACAAGACCTTAAATGACCGTACAGTTGACTATGACAAACTTGAACATAATTTAAAATGAACCTCAAGACTATTAGCTCAAAATTAAATTGACATAAAAAGAAGGTTTAAAACTCAAACCTATGAAATAGTCAGTTGTGCCAAAGAGAAACACATGATTTAGTCAAACCCAGAGTCTTTTTAACAAAGTTACATTACGTGGAAGGTCCTTGTCAAATGAGAAAACAAAGTAATAACGGATTTAAAACTAGAAGAAAAAAAAGACATGACAATATGATTTCAATGGAAAAGCAAATTAAAGTTTTTTTGAAATGAACTTGTATACAAAAGGAATCAAACACTTTCAAACCATACATAAGATATAGCTCCTAAAGGCCCAACATTCAATGGTAGACCAACCTTTGCAAATCCAATGTACCTCAAAAAGGCTCAATCTAAAAAACCATGTTTGTATGAGATCCCATATGACCAATCTGATCTTGCAAACAGACTCGTCCCCGATAGGGAAAAGACTCTGACTCTTGAAAAAAGAGTCGATCAAAATTGAATAAAGACTTAGTGAGACCTTATGATTACCCAAAGCTAAATATTCTTTATGAAATCTTCAAACTAGCGACACAGGAATATCATGAACAGTTGGCACATGCAAATGAAGTAAGAAAGAAAATATAGAGAAAATCTTTTGTGAAATCTAAACCAAAATTTTTCCAAAACATCGATTTCTTACCTGTTTCAAAATCAATAAGTAAAATTATACAAGCATATAATGTAATGACGAATAACATAAATCATTTTAGAGAACTTGTTGATCAAGCTTGGGAAAAGCATTCTCATGATCATTTTCGTGCACCAACTGCTCATGATATGGAAATCTTAATTAAAACATGTTTGATGTCTCTTGCCATAAAGACACAGAATGATAGTTTCACATTTGTTCATGAACTTAAGCAAGAAATGCATGCTGATTTAAAGTACATTGAATCCATTGAAAAAGAAATTGACGAACTTGAATATGATAAAGCAGAATTTTCAAACATGTATGATATACTTTTGCAAGAATGTGTGTCTAATGATGTTATGTGTTCTTATTTGCATTCGTTATCTGATTTAAATGCTCACAATGAATTGCAATGCTTATATCTTCATAAAGTGAAAGAATATTAATGTCTTGCACAAAAGCTTTCAAAACAAAGTGAATCTGTTAGTAAAGAAGTTTATACTGATCTTTTACAAAGTTTTACAGAATTAGAAAAACACTCGATTTCTCTTGAACTTGCTTTACAACAATGTCAAGAACAAATGAAAAATGACACAGTTTGCAAAGAAAAAGCGTCAAATATATTTCTAAAAGAACGTGAACAATATTTTGAAATATAAAATTTGAAAGCTCAATTGCAAGACAAGAACATTGCCATATGTGAGTTAAAGAAACTCATTGAGATATGCAAAGGAAAATCTGTGGAAATTAAGTTTGATAAACCATCTGTTATTCGACAACCAAATGCTCAAAGGATTCCAAAACCATCAGTTTTAGGCAAACCAACTCCCTTTTCAGACTCTCTTGAGAGGAAAATTTTTTCAAAGACAAAGTCGGTTCCCAAAACTAATGTGTCAGAGGGTTTATCAAAACTAGTCACTACACAGATTTTGCCTCAAACAGCAAGGAATGCTGTAAGAAACACAAATGTGATTAAACCAGACATGTATCGAATTGACACTAGGACAACACAAACTAGAGCACCACAGTTGCCTTAGACATCTAGGAATATTAATCCTCACGTGTCTACCTCTACAGGAATAATTCACAGAACTAATGTTAGCAGACCACAGCTTAGGAGAACTCAAATGAAAGATAAGGTCGTACTAAACAATAGTCAAGTGAAGGATAAGAAGATTGAAGTAGAAAACCACCCTAGGATTTCAAGTATTTCTAATAAAAAAAGTCTATAACTGCGTGGAATGACAGTTAAAAATCCAGAACTTTGAATGGTAACGTTGTTTGTGCTACTTGTGGAAAATGTGTGTCTAATTCAAATCATGATGCTTGTGTTTCTAAATTTTTGAATGACGTGAATGCTAGAACTAAAAGGCCTAAAGTAGTGCCTTATAGTACTAGAAAACCCAAAGGTCAAGCGAACAAATCTTTTGCAACACTCCCTAAGAAAACAGTTGCATCAGAATCCATTATTCAAAAATTCAATAGTTACTATAGAATACTGTATGAGAAAACTAGTAAGGCATAGAAATGGTGGATAGAACAACAATGCCCATCAGGATATAAATGGGTTCCTAAGACAAAAATGAAATGGGTACCTAAAGTTAGGAATGAGAATGTGAAAAAGAGTTTGCCATAGATATTGTATCTAGGATAACTAATGTCTTGAAACTTGCAAATTCTTTAGGATTCAATTTGTCAAGTATTCCATCGTCCTCTAATTTTCTTGCAGATTGTTCAACTCATCCTATTCATTGTTGACTCTAGATGCACAAAGCACACGACGGGCAATCTAAAGTTGCTGTGCAATTTTGTTGAAAAATATCTGGGTACCGTTTGGTTTAGCAATGATCAATTTGCTCCAATATCTTGGTTATAGAGATTTGGTTTAAGTAAATATCATGATCAACATGGTTTATTACGTCGAAGGCCTCAATCACAATCTCTTCTCGGTTGTCAATTTTGTGATCTGGATTTGGAGTTTGTTTCCAGAAATCTACGTGTTTCGTTAGAGATCTTCAGGGAAACGATTTACTCACCGGTAACTGTGGATCTGGCTAGTTCACTTTTGTAGCAGTACTAACTTAAAGCCAACAGTACTAACTCCAAGTTAGTACTGTTAGTTAAAACTGTTAGTACTGGTGGTTCATTTTAGATTATCAGCTTATTATTTCTGCTTATTTAAGATTTCCTTAGCTTTTTAGAGTAGATTAAACCATTTTCCTTTACTGTTTGCTTATTTAAGCTTATTTTCCTTTTTAAAGTGTTTTCAATAGTGTATCAGTTTGTAGCTTCTTAGCTTATTAGCCATTTTGGTTTATTCTAGTTGCTTATTCTTATTACTGAGTGCTTATTAGGGTTAGATAAATATCTGTTTTAGCTTATTTGCTTATTTCTTGTTTCATTGTGTTTTGTTAAAGCTAGCAGTACTAACTTAAAGCTAGCAGTACTAACTCCAAGTTAGTACTGTTAGTTAATACTGCTAGTGCTATTGTTAGTACTGCTGAGTTTCCTGCTTAATTTAGCTTAGTTGTTTGCTGAATCTGCTTATTTAGAGTTAGCTTAGCTTATTTGATTTGTCTTAAGTTTATTTGAGCTTATTTCTGTCTTAGAGTAAAAGTTTTAAGTGTTTGTTCCATTCCTAGCTTTATTCTTATTCCAGCTTATTTTCTTTGCTCATTTTTATGTGCATTTGCTTATCAGTATTAGTGCCCAATCATTCCTTGTCATATTCAAACACCACTCATCAATCGTCTTTCGATTTTCCATCTCTAGCCTCGTTGGGACATAACGACCCGGAGACACCCTATACTGCTTCCGGTTTTCTTTGGCCCTCGCGGGACTTCTGATCCCTGTTGTGTATTTGTTTGTATTTATTGATATATATTAAGGGGTGAGTAGAAGCGAGTCAGTATTTCTAAAAGAACGTGAACAATATTTCGAAATACAAAATTTGAAAGCTCAATTGCAAGACAAGAATATTGCCATAAGTGTGTTAAAGAAACTCATTGAGAAATGCAAAGGAAAATCTGTGGAAATTAAGTTTGATAAACCATCTGTTATTCGAAAACCAAATGCTCAAAGGATTCCAAAATCATCAGTTTTAGGCAAACTGACTCCCTTTTCAGACTCTCTTGAGAGGAAAAGTTTTTCAAAGACAAAGTCGGTTCCCAAAACTAATGTGTCAGAGGGTTTATCAAAACCAGTCACTACACAGATTTTGCCTCAAACAGCAAGGCATGTTGTAAGAAACACAAATGTGATTAAACCAGACATGTATCGAATTGACACTAGGAAAACACAAACTAGAGCACCACAGTTGCCTCAGACTTCTAGGAATACTAATCCTCGCAGGAATAATTCACGAAACTAATGTTAGCAGACCACAACTTAAGAGAACTCAAATGAAAGATAAGGTTGTGCCAAACAATAGTCAAGTGAAGGATAAGAAGACTGAAGTAGAAAACCACCCTAGGATTTCAAGTATTTCTAATAAAACAAATTCTATAATTGCGTGGAATGACAGTTAAAAATCCAAAACTTTGAATGGTAATGTTGTTTGTGCTACTTGTGGAAAATGTGTGTTTAATTCAAATCATGATGCTTGTGTTTCTAAATTTTTGAATGACGTGAATGCTAGAACTAAGAAGCCTAAAGTAGTGCCTATTAGTACTAGAAAACCCAAAGGTCAAGCGAACAAATCTTTTGCAACACTCCCTAAGAAAACAGTTGCATCAGAATCCATTATTCAAAAATTCAAGAGTTACTATAGGATACTGTATGAGAAAACTAGTAAGGCATGGAAATGGTGGATAGAACAACAATGCCCATCAGAATATAAATGGGTTCCTAAGACAAAAATGAAATGGGTACCTAAAGTTAGGAATGAGAATGTGAAAAAGAGAGTTAGCTTTGCCATAGATATTGTATCTAGGATAACTAATGTCTTGAAACTTGCAAACTCTTAAGGATCCAATTTTTCAAGTATTCCATCGTCCTCTAATTCTCTTACAGATTGTTCAACTCATCCTATTCATTGTTGCATGCACAAAGCACACGACGGGCAATCTAAAGCTGCTGTGCAATTTTGTTGAAAAATATCTAGGTACCGTTTGGTTTAGCAATGATCAATTTGCTCCAATATCTTGGTTATGAAGATTTGGTTTAAGTAAATATCATGATCAACAGGGTTTATTACATCGAAGGCCTCAATCACAATCTCTTCTCGGTTGGTCAAATTTGTGATCTGGATTTGGAGTTTGTTTCTGGAAATCTACGTGTTTCGTTAGAGATCATCAGGGAAACGATTTACTCACCGGAAACTGTGGATCTGATCTCTATACAATTTCCCTTCAAGAAACGACTTCATCAACTCCAATCTGTCTCATGACTAGAAACTCACCAACTCAAGCATGGCTATGGCATCGAAGACTTTCTCATATTAACTTCGACTACATCAACTTGCTTTCAAAGAAGGATGTCGTGATTGGTTTACCTAAACTAAAATATGTCAAGGATCAACTATGTTCCTCTTGTGAAGTGAGTAAAGCAAAAAGAAGTTCATTCAAGACAAAGGCTGTTCAAAGTTCAAAAGGACGGCTAAATTTACTTCATATGAACTTATGTGGTCCAATGCGTGTTTCTAGCATAAATGATAGGAAATATATTCTGGTAATTGTAGACGACTACTCCAGATACACTTGGACTCTATTTCTAAGATCCAATGATGAAACACCAGAAGTTCTTAAAGATTTCCTCACAATGATTCAACGAAATCTTCAAGCCTTAGTAATTTATGTTCGAACTGAAAGAGGCACAGAGTTCTTAAACAAGACACTCCATGCATTCTTCAAAGAAGAAGGAATTGAGCATCAAACTTCTACTCCTCGAACACCTAAACAGAACAGCGTTGTCGAAAGATGAAACTATACTCTCGTTGAGGCTGCTCGCACGATGCTCTCAGCTTCTAAACTTCCTTTGTTCTTTTGGGCTGAAGTAATTGCAACCGCATGCTATACTCAAAACAGATCTATCATCATCCCGACACATGAGAAAACGGCATATCACATCATCAATGACAGGAAACATTCAATTAAACACCTTCACATTTTTGGTTGCACTTGTTACCTAACTAGAGATGGTGAAATCTGGATAAGATGAAAGAAAAAGGAGATCCATGCATTCTGGTGGGATACTCCACTTAGTCTAAGGGATATCTTGTTTACAAAAAGAGAACCTGATTAATAGTTGAATCCATACATCTTAGATCTGATCAGATCAAAGAGATGTTAGAGACGTTTGTTGATAATAACACTTCAGGCCTCGTTCCCCAACGACAAAAGGCGTCAGATTATGACAACTCTGGCCCCGTCCCCCAACTACAAAATGTTTCTCCTTCAGC
>BQNB010179970.1:0-12722 GCA_026074375.1 Tanacetum coccineum | reverse complement strand
TGTATCTTTTTCAACACTGCCACTATTAACATTCTCATTGGGTGAATCAAATATAATATCACTATCAATTTGATCATAACCAATGATACTGTTAATAATTTTAGTATGAGTCGGATACATTTGTTCTTCATTCTCATTGTTGGATGAAGATTGTACCTCACTTATAAATTCATAATTATAGCTTGGCCCAACATCAGAAGTATTATCTGCTGGTTGAATTCTGGCCATTAAGCATATGTTTGCACTGAGTTCTTCAATTTCTTCCATCCTTGTAGCATCATCTTCATCCTGTTTTGCCAGCAACATTTGTTCTATGAAGTATTTCGAGTCCTGAACTCTTGGCTTTGGACAATTCCTAGCATAATGTCCTTTTCCACTACAGTTGTCGCACTGAATAGTTGAAATATTCCCTGAAGACGAAGTACGAAGAGTCCTTTGAACATTTCCAGTCTCATTTGGAGCATTCGATCCCTCAATAATTTCCTCTTGAACATAAGCTCGTCTGTTATTTCTTCCAGCATTACCAGAGTTTCTGCTTTGAATATTCACCCTGTCTCCTTGAATGATTGCTTAGTTTTTGGTGTTGGATGAAGTGCGAAGACGATTATTTGTTGGATTATAAAAATTTTGCTTAATGGCTCGAGCAAGTAACAACATGCAGATGCTAAAGGATCTTCAGAATTGGTATGAACATCATCCTGCTGGTACTCATCGTCATAATCAACCACAGACGTAGGATGTGTCACATAATAAGAAGATGTGTTTCTAGAAGATGAACCCGTGTGTGCTACGAGAGCCAAAGGATCATGAGATTTTTCTAACTTCTTTGCTCTTGAGACATTAACCAGTTTCTCGAATTGCTAAAGGTAACCAAAAAGATCATCAAACGTATCCACTATCAAACGTTTAGCAAGATGAACTTGGGTAACATATTTCAACCATTCCGGTTGTAAGCTATTCAGAAACTTTGTGTTAATTGTAACAATTGGAAAATGCATGTTATTTCTTTCCAAATCGTTCATTAACTGAGCAAAAACGATTGTAAACTGAAACAAGTGCTTCCCCTGGTTCAGCAATAAACATATCAAATTCGTTTGTAAAACGAGTTTCTCTGTCAACTTTGTTTTGTATAGTTCCCCTCATCAGACGTTTAACTCGTTTCCACATGTCCTTGGTCGAAGTGCAAGCATCCACAGAATTATAAATGTTATTTTGGAATAGAAAGAAGAATCAGATTCATAAGCTCCATTTCAGCATCATAATGCAATAACGCATCTCCTTGTAAATCCTCAGGAGTTTGCAATTTCGGAACTGTTGAATTGTTAGGAATAAACATTTCAAACTGATAAGGACCTTCATAAAGCGCTTTGTTAAGCCACTTTCTGTTTTCCCTCTTTCGATTTATATATCTTCTAAATCTACTTGCCCACGGTATATAACTACCCCTTTCAAGCATGGGAGGCCTAGTCTCAGAACCGGCATCAGCAAGGGATTATTGATATGTTTTGGATGTTAACATTTCTTATGATTCAAAGATTGGATCTTTGTAGACGAAAATGAGTGATATTTGTGAGAAGATTTCCAAACTTGGTAACAATTGTGAAACTCGGATAACACTGTTCTCTGATAACAAGTAATCTGAAACTCGGTACACTTCTCGAACAGAACTAAACTCAGAAATAATACTAACAAACTTGGTATTCCTAAAACGTATTAAACTCGGTAATACCCTTAATCCTAAAATCGATTATAGCAATCTCGATAGAACCGAAAATGCGTATATATCTATTACAACACTTTTCAATCGAGAGTAAACTAATAGTAAACCACTACCGAGAATACTAAACCCCTACCAAGAATACTAAACCACTTTCGAGAATGCTGAAACACTTCCGAGAATACGTCACCGAATTCAGTAGAACACTTGATCACGTCTAAATACTCGAAATAACTACCAAAACACAACTCGAAAGCTCAAAAAATCTCAACCGAATTCACCAAATGTCATTTTGAGGTTCTCGGACGTGTAAAAAAACTTCACAAATCGAATCACTCTAATTATCTAATGGCGTATGATACTACTTAATGGGTCTTGTTTATCTTGAATCATACATAATCAATCATGAAAGCTTGGAGAGAATAGTAGAGGATAGCAAGTATTCAAATTTCAAATGTTATTAAAATGGAGGGAAAAAGGAAAAGTTTATTACAAGGCATCACCTTCTAATGATGATTAGAAGGGGTATTTATAGGAGAAGGAAGGAGGCTTCCCTTCCTTTATTTTTCTAATGTTTCATTTCTAGTCCCTATTCTTTGGCAATTATTCTATTTCTTAATTTTAACATAATATACCTTATTACAAACTACTTTATTCTAAACAAAATAAAGACTAATAACTAAATCACATAATCGACACTTTTTATGAACCTAACAAGATTCACTAGATTGTAGATATCTTGTGGTAAGCCTTGAAGAACAATGTTAGTTGCTCTTATGTCAAAAGCTTCACGAATCTTTTCTACGTCTGTGAGCTCGGCATAAGTTCTATCTCTGATGGATGCAGGTGTAGTTAGAGTTCCGAGGACTTCAACTGTTCCATATTTGAAAGGTCCATTGATGACTGAGTCATAAAGTTGCTTACCATATTCCTTACCTTTGATATAGAGCAACATGCGACGTTGCCAAGAACTATACTGACTCTTATCAAGCATAGGAGGACGGTTATCAGCCCCTACTGCTATAATATTCTTTGCCATTGTTAACATCTAGAAATGATTGTTGCGTGAAAATAAATGAAAGATCATTTCAGTGATTAGTGATTATTGTGTTGTTGTGTTATTGTAGTAAGTGATTATGAGTTGTTCTTGTTGTATTAAAAATCCTTGAAAATACAATGAAAGTCCTTAAATCCCAAAGAGAAAAATTAAACAACAAATCAAAAGGTTAAACCACGAGATGATTGGTTATTCCGCAGGATTTTACTAAACTCCTGAAACTGCCTGTATTTCGCTGGATTCAATCGTATTTCACGAGATTTAACTTGAAGTTATTTTACGGTATTAGAACCTGTATTCCTCTGGATAGCAAGTTATTTTGCGGGATCAAGACCTGTATTCTTCTGGATAACAAGTTATTTCGCGAGATCAAAACTTGTATTCCTCAGGATAGCAATAAAGACATTTCGTAGGAAAATACAAAGATATTCCGCGGGATCAACCTGTAATTCGCTGGATTAAAAGTAAGAGTATTCCGCGGACACTTTGAGTTATTCTACGGGTTTATACCTGTATTCCGCGGACACTTTGAGTTATTCCGCAGGAAGAGTACCTGTATTTCGCTGGAATGACACTTATTCTGCGGTCAAGAACAAAAGCCCAACCAAACTCGAAAATCACTTTAAAACGAACGTTTTTTCTTTATTCTTTTTGCAAAACTAAGTATCTTTAGCCTAGATCTAACATAAAACTCTAACTTTTAATATTTTAAACATTAAAAACTTGATATTTAATTATTTCGAGTATACTAGCCAAAAAACACCCCAAATTCGAATTTTTGACAAGAAAAATCGCACATAAACGCACTATATCACCCCATGGCGACTGATATCAATTGTAAGATATATCTAAATCACACAAACAAGATGAAACACTACTAATATAGAGAGAGAAAGTGGTTGGAAGCATTCTAGAGAGAGAAAGAAAGAAGAGCATAATATAAGTGAAATGTGAATGAACCAACACCCTCTCTATGTGTGGAGAGGGTATTTATACAATGAAGGGGCCGGTCACCCATGTGTAGTCCATGGGTTGACCCGGTTAGCTTACTTAATACTTAACGTTTATACTACGAGCTAAGCACTATAATATTGGTAGTGACCGAGTCTTTTCTCGATTCCTAACAAGGGAGATGAAACGGTGGCTCGTGGAAAGTGCGTGGCGGGGATAATTATAAAGAATTCAAAGAGTGAAATAGTCAAGAAAATCGTTGACTGAGAATCTGAAGGAGAGAAAAATAGAAAAAGGTGGAGATAATAAAGCGCCAAATATTGGAATGATCTTCTTTTTACATGCTATTCGTTGCCTATTAGGCTGGATGGTATAGGAGGGTAAAACTCACCCTTCACCTTAGCGTCACATCAGCTTTTTCTTTCCTCTCACTTAACTCACTAGAACTCACCTTTCAACCGTAGTGGTCACCACACACTCACCATTCATTAAAATACCCACTTTATATAAAATACACGCACTAAATACCCACACACACTCACAACCAAAATAAAAAATAATAAAAACACACAAACTCACACAACTTACCTAAGGTGAGTTAGTTACCTTTCAATGGGAAAGTTGCGTGCGACTTTTGTCACCGGAATGGTACTCACGCGCCAATTTGAAACTCACAAGATGAGTTTAATCCCCATAACATCCAGCCTTATTACTCTGTATACTACTCTATAGAGCATTACGCTCCGCGACAAAATAGCTATTGTTTTGATTATGCCCCTGTTTTGGCCCATAGTTTCAACCATTCGTGATTCATTTAGCCTTTAAGGCCTGTATATATGTATAGACATAGATATTAGCCAATAAATAAATAAGCCCAATCTCGTATGTGGGTTAGGGTCCATTAGGGTTTTAATATTGTTTGTCACATGTACTTTATAAATAGTGGATGATTAATAAAGATGAACCTACAGGGTTTCAAAGTCTAACATGGTATCAAATCGGGTCTGATCCTCAAACCTAGGTGGTCACGTTAAGCCGTCTCCACTAAACCACCCCGTCAAACCCTAGTCCTGGCCCTCTAACTCTAATTAAAAAAACCACAATTTTCTTTTCTCTGCCTCTTTTAAATTGTTACGGTATAAGCACCATAAAAAATTTGGTATGGGGCTCGTGCATATAGGTGGGAGATCATCATATACTGGGTATCCTGATGGGCCTTCTTTACATACAGGTGGGAGATCATCATACATGGGTCACCTTCATACAGTAGTAGTAGGTATCTTGCTAGTACCAGATATAACCATGGTGGATATGCTAAAGGTTGTTTTGTTTTATCATGAAGGCGAATGTTAGTTTTCTTTTTTTTTTGGTAAAGGGGAAAGGTTCCCCGGTTAAATATATTATACCAAAAAAACCATGAAGTACACTGGAATGTGGCAGAGGCACCACATTAACCTCAAGCATACATGCTTGAACCTCAAGCATACATGTTAGTTTTCTTAGTTTATTATAAAAAATGTTTTTTTGTTTTCAAGTGGAGAATACATTGGTTTATTCTCCGATAGGATACTTTGGTTTATCATGGTCCGGGATATTTTGGTTTATCATGGTCCGGGATACTTTGGTTTATCCCGTATGAAAAATGATACTTTGGGTTATCCGCAAAATAAGATACTTTAGGTTATCCCATATGAAAAAAGGATACTTTGGGTTATCCGAAAAAAGAGATACTTTGGGTTATCCCGTATGAAAAAAAAGAAATTGGGTTATCCTGTATGAAAAACGAGGATACTTTGGGTTATCCTATATAAAAAAAATACTTTGGTTTATCCTGGTTTATCAGTTCATGACTTTCAAGTTTGAAGATTTGTTTGACGGATTTCTTCAACAACTAATTGTGTTCGTGTGTGACACTTCTCTTGCTACTTGTACCATATGAAGACTCCTTGTTTCAAATTAGTTTTTAATTAGCTTTAATGTTTCGTGTTTTCTTTTACAGTCTCGAGCTTTCACGATTTCGCCGCTCAAACTGCAAGGGAGTATTAGCCAATAAATAAATAAGCCCAAGCCCGTGTGTGGGTTAAGGTCTATTAGGGTTTTAATATTGTTTGTCATGTGTACTCTTTAAATAGTGGATAATTATTAAAGATTAACCTATGAGGTTTCAATGTCTAACAATAGAAAGTGAGAGAAAGTGGATGATGATTATGGTTAACGAAGATTAAAGTTAGAATTAGATTACTATTAAAAGTTGGAGAAGAACAGTTGTTCAAAAAACGAGGAAAAAGACATAAAGACATTTAAGTCATTTTAAATGAGAGAAAAATTTAATTAATCATAATGACAATCGATGTGAAATGTTTATAAGCGGAATGATAATAAAAAAATTGAAAAAGCATAATAAGTTAATGTGAAAAGTACATAAAGTATTTATAACTTTTACCACATGAAAAAAGATGAATACCCTAAATTAAAAATGAATATAAGTTAGATACTTTTTTACAGTCTCTCTATCCCAAAATTATTGTAAAAAATGGCAAATCGCATAGAAAGGTATCCATCTTAGCTTCAATTTCAATTAAAAGTATCAGTCTTTATTTTCTTAATTTAAGGTATCGATCTTTTTTTTGTTGCAATGTTGGACAATTAGATTTGCAAGTTACATAGCAGGTTAAATTAACGACCGTTTAATTCATTATTGAATCGTTAGTCTTTTATATTAACGACCGTGTGTAATTAACTCAAAATTGGTTTTGTTAAAAATTATTTTCTAATTACTTTTAAAACTTATACACGTTTTATACACATTTTTATACATGATTTTATACACGCTTTTATTTATGTTTTTACACACACATTTGTACACACGTTTGTATACATATTTTTATGCACGTTTTTATACACACATTTTTTATACACGTTTTAATACACATTTTTTAAAAAAGTGCATATAAACGTGCATAAAAATTGTGTATAAAACCGTAGATAAAAATGTGTATAAAAACGTGTATAAAAACGTATATAAAAATGTGTGTATAAAAACGTGTATAAAACCATGTATAAAAATGTGTATAAGTTTTAAAAATAATTAAAAAATAATTTTTTAACAAAGCCAAATTTTGAGTTAATTATAAATGGCCATTAATATAAAGGACTAACGATGCAATAATAAAATAAACGATCGTTAATTTAACCTGCTATGTAACCTACAAACCTGCTAATTGTCCAACATTGCAACTAGAAAAAAGATCGATACCTTAAATTGAGAAAAAAAAAAGACCGATACCTTTAATTGAAATTAAACCTAAGGTAGGTACTTTTTAAGCGATTTGCTCTAAAAAACACAAAATTTAAGAAAAGTAAGACCAATGAACTGTTCAACCAAACAAATATCATCCTCACCCACTAATCTCTTTTAATTGGATCAGACAAGAAGAATACTATTATATTGGAACATCCCAAGATGGATTTGGTGAGTATAATTTGGAATGTGATTCGTATGTTTGAGTTGTTTTTCATGAAAATGTGAAGATATATTACCGCTAAATTAGGCCTTCAACAAGGCTATACAAAGAATCAAGAAGAGGCTTTTAAATCCTTAGAATGTGACAATACAGAAAATTTTAGAACCAACTAGATACAAGGAAAGAGTATATGGTAATATAGAAGGAAAAATACTTTACATTTTCATATACCATAACCTCTACATTTCCTAATCAACCATACGGACTTAGAATTACTTTAGTGAAAAGAAACAATAAGCCATATAGCTTGAAGGCAAGCATATGATTCACCACTGCAGAACCAACCTCACAGAGAGAATCATACACTTGGCATCCAAAACAGGCATCATCTAAGTCATTGGCCATGATACCTCAGACAAAGGATTAAATTTCCTTTATAAAGGAAGCCAACAAACAAACTCCAGCAGCCACCTCACAGGTTGATTGCATACTAACATTCATATAAGGCATCATCCCATACATCTGAGGCCCAACCATCTCTATAACTCCCTTTAGGCTTCTTGAATACCATCAACCAAACACCCCTTAGACTCTCTTGCCACATACCCCAACACTTCATTGGTTAACCCTATGAGATATTCCAAAGCTTGGCAGCCTCTTTGACACTTCCGGACTGCATAAACTTCAAACATCATAGCTTCAGTTTAACTTCACTTTTTATATCATCATACAACTTATCCCATTCGATGCATACATTTTGAAAAATTATTCTATCCCTTTCTACCCAAATGTTATAGACAACAACAATTAGTACCAATCTTCTGATTATACTCAATATATTGCTACCTTTAGAGAGGCAAGAAAGATGGTCTATAGTGTCTCTCTTCACTTGTTGCTTTGTACATCAATTTTGACATCAGTTATTAGAGCATTCCAAACATTAGATGAGTAGTCACAACTGAAGAACAGATGGTCATGAGAGTCCATTTCTTTGTTACAAAGTGGGCATTGCATTTGCTTTTCAGGAAACCATAATGAGAGCATGTCTTGAGTAGACAACCTTTCATGAACAACAAGCCATGTCACTAAGGTGTTTTTAGGAATGCATTGAGAAAACCGAAGGACCTTAGAACACTTCTTTTTAAGGCCCACAGTTCTGAAATCCTTCCAAACTCTGCTAATGCTAAAGTTGCCTCCCCTTTTCTTGTTTTCAACCCAAACAATTATGTCTACCTTATTTGCATCCAGCTGCATATTTTGGGTACAGAAGGGAATAGGAAATCTTTGAAGCCATACATCAAGCCATTTCCATCCTTCATTGCTATATAACATAGCCACAGTAGCATTGTTTTCCAATCTAGCTGCATAGATTTATCTATGATTGATGAGTTTAGACAATGGATTATTACCACGCCAAGTGTCATGCCAAACAAAAGTATTTGAACTATCACCTACACAGTGCTTGATATGAGGCCTAACTTTATCTCTTATAGAGAGAAGATAATTCCAACCCCAACTTGCTTTAGAATCACACACCACATCCCATATGCTTCTGCTTTTTAATCTAATTATGTTAATCTCTTAGTCCATATAGATTCATTTTTTAAGCTAAGTTCTATATGTGCTTTACAAGAAGAGTTTTATTCCACTCAGCTAGAGGTTTTAGTCCAAGACCACCATTAGATTTAGGGATACAAACTGATTTCTAAGAAACTTTAGCTTTACCTCTACTAAACTCATCTTTGGCACTACAATAAACCTTTCATGACTTTGTCAATATTATGATATGAACAATGGAATTTGGTAGAAGGAACACAGAGGCCAGTAGAGCTGCATTGATGCTAAAACAGAAGCTACTAATTGGTACCTCCAGCATAAGTGATAAATTTATTTTTCCAGTCCCCAACTCGTATGTTATAGTTATTGTTAGTGTTGATTTAGAAATTTTGGATAGTTGGTTCCGAAAATGGGTCAAACGACCTGGAAAAATGGTTGTGTTTTAAAATGCTACAGACACCTTTAGCAACCACATGTGGACGCTAAAGGTAATCTTAACTTTTGATTTGTCAAATAGTCAAGCCACTTTTAGTGACCACAAGTAGTCGCTAAAGGTGGTCGCTTGATATTTTCGTCAAACAAGTCAAGGACTTTTAGCGACCTGTTATAGTCGCTAAAAGTAGTCTAGAAAGATTCGGGTCAAATAAGTCTAAAGGTATCGTCATAAAAGTTTAGTCGAAGTCAAAGAGTCAAAAGTCAATGAGTCAAAAGTCAAAAAAATAAGTCAAACCCGTAGTCGCTAAAAGCCAAAGCTATGGTCGTTAAACCTTTAGCGGCGAATTTATTAAGACGGTATGGATGGTCGCTATATGTTTTATTTATCACAAATCCCACTTTTATTAAAACCACCTAAACCACCAAAAAAATCTAGCAGGAAGAAGCTAGGATACAAAAGATAGTTCCATCATTACATGATAACTACAGCTTTAAATAATAAACCAAGTCTTAACCTTTTTACACCAAACAATAAGATACACATTACTTCTATGTAGACGAATGAAACAATTACACAATGAGATTAAAATTGCAATCACTAATTAAATCTTATTACTCCGTAATTATCAAGCTAAAACAATAGCCTAATGATTATGAATAACAAAATTCAATAATAAAATAACAATCACAACACTTATCACGATGATAATGTGTACAACAGAATCACTAAGTTGGAGAAAGAATCAAAAGATGAAAAAATCCTTTTCCATCTTTTTGCAAATCAACAGCAACAACCATTGATATCTTCTACTACTGCAATAAAGACTTCACACCTCCTGAATCTTTTCCATCATTTTGTAAATCAACAGTTTAGTCCCTGCACTCAACATATTCATTATTAGCTGCATAAACCTTTAACATTAATATATTAAGGTCAGATAGATATTCAGTCAGCAATATGAAAATTTTCGCTGGTGCAAGACTCTATATGCGTAAAAATACGAGCATTCCTACCAAATTTCAAACGAAATTTTCACTCCAAGATTCTTTAACCTATAATATTCCATGTCATCAGCAAGCCCCTGCTCATCATTTTCTATTTCTTCATCAAGCCCCTGCTCATCATTTTCCATTTCATCATTAGGATCCCCACGCAAATCGTCACATACTTCACGATCCACACAATCCGAATGAGTACCATAGTTACACTCTTGGCAGTAATATGTCCAGTGGTCCTGAGACACAACCTCATTGCAAAAATCACAGTAGAATGTGTACTCATCCTCTTTCAATGGACACTCATAATACAGCTTAAACGCGTGTTCATGATCATCCCGCTTCACAGTTTCTTTCAAGTTTGCACACTTAATATCTAGATCATATTGACATATCGAACAGTGATAGGTGAATCCAGTATTGCTATTTAAGCACGCGCCACAAATAAACATGCCATCTTCGTATTCGTTTGTCGATGAGAGAAGGGCAAGCGGGTGGGCTGGGTGAGAGTTGTGCCAAATCTCTTTCTTTAAGTTAAAACAAGCTTCATCAAGTTGAAACCCACAATTTTTTTCAGAACAAGCATAACCTTTGCCAACAAGGGTTTCTTGACATCGTGAGCATGTTTTCATCTTTTTTCCATGTTTAATTTTTACCAAAAGTAAACTATGAGGATGGCTAAAGTGTATGATCCCATTTTTCTTAGATATTTTTTTACCAGATTCTCCATGGTGGGAAGGTTGTTCATAGGGGGCACTTGGAGCAAGACTGTAAGTGGAATTTTGAGGTATGGGTAAATTCTGGCCACTTGAGGGGAAGTTGATATAAGTTTGAGATTCATATGCCTTTTGGGGAGTAGTATTTGGATTTTTAGCAATAGGAGGAACAAGAAACTTCTGGGAGACATTCTGTGCCATATTAAAGTCTTGGGTTATACCTGTTTGATATTGGGGTATGGATGAATTCTGGGCAGTTGCGGAAATGTTAGCAAAGTTTTTGTTGGAATATGAACAAATATAAATTATATATGTCTGGAAATTATTCGAGCCTAAGGGGACGCACACGTTAATATGTAAAACAATGTATTTAATATATTAATTAATGTTTAAAAAACGATCGTTAAAAGTTTAACAAGAATAAATATTAGTCGTTAATAGTTAAATGACTAATATGCAAAATCGAGAAAAGGAAAAGATTTGGTTTGTCCCCTCTCCTTTAGTTGGCCGAATATCTCTTTCCATATGGAAGGAGATTGCTTGTTTTCTCACCAAGATTGTAAGGGCTATAAAAGGAGGTCTTAGGGTGTTTTGTAAATTATAACTTGAAACCTAAAAACTCTAAATCTCTCCTTGCTCTTTCCCTTGGCCGACCGAACCTCAAAACCCTTGAGGGATTCGGTTTTCTCCTTCCCCTTGTCGAATGAACCAACAAACAAACCCTTAGGGTTTTTCGTGTTAAGGTTTTACAATCAAGAAGGTACTTCGTGTGTTGATTGATTCAAAGACGAAGAGATCGTTTGGCTAAACACTATTAGTACTAGCATACACATTGTTTGCTAAGAACGTATTGTGTGTGAATACTTAAAGAGATCATTCTTTTGATCTTGGTGGTTTCGCGTGGTATTATACACACGCGTATATTGAAGACGGTGTTACGTTTATTGCTATAAGCAGTCTAACGTTCCTTGCTAAAGGTATATATCTTCAATCCCTTGTTAATTATAAGTTCTATACGTGTTTGATCTTTCCACTGTGTACTCGTAATATATTTAATTGTTAATTAGATCTAAAATCCCAATAGTAGAATCATGAGCCATCGTATATGAATTTGTAATTACAAGGATAAAATTGGACAAACAAATTAGGGTTTTTGATTAATTTTTTAAGCCCTTTGGGCGTTTTATGCATCCAGATTTAATCTTTATGCATCAAGATCCAATTTTTATTGGTTATTAGAATTGAATAGACGATTTTTAGGTTGTATGCAATTTTATGAATAAAACTTGATGTGTTTAAATTGTAGATTGATCGGGTTTATGGTAGATTAATTGTTAATTTGGCATCCACGATAAATATATGCAATTTATCGTAGAGGCGATATATGATATTAATCTTGTTAATTGTTATAATTATTATGCAAATATGATGATCAAGACTTAAACATAGAACACTAAATTTATGTAGTTTTGATCCACGACTTTAGAATCTAGGGAAGACATTGGCATGTCTTAATGGGGCCTAAGAGTTAATTTATGTGCTATGTGGTATGTATTTGTATAAGGCTTACGCAATCGATTATATCGATGAATGTGGCCAGAGTTTATAGGATGAAGGGGCCTTATATGGATGCATACATATTTTAATTATTAGATAATTAGGATCATTATGAATATTTGCATGACTTAATTGTTTTAATTATTAGATAATTAGGATCATTATGAATATTTGCATGACTTAATTGTTAAGTGTTATTTAAATAATTGTTATGTGAGTTAGTTTTATGTTTATATTGTTTTTTATTTTAAGTATTGGACTTGTGAGAAAAT
>BQNB010179967.1:0-12723 GCA_026074375.1 Tanacetum coccineum | reverse complement strand
CACTCTATGTTTAATTGTATGTGACTAAATATACAAAAAAAACATGCTTTGTTGGTTGTACATTGTTTACGGTCACTAAACTGTACCTATTTAATCCATAAAAAACGTGGATACGGACACTAATGCTTTCTTATGTGTGACTAACTCGAATGCGTGACCGTAGGTGACCTACAGTCGCGTGACCTTTTGTCACACACGAAACTTTTCGCGTGTGTGACTATATGTATATAGTCACACATTTTTGGTGTGACCAATACCACTTTTTGTACTAGTGTGTCTAAATGGATAAATTTATCGTCCCCGACTTTCACCTCTTCAAGCCAAACTTAAAAATAAGATCATTGTAAAATACAAGTTATGATGTTAACACTACTCATAAAAGCTAATTGTGTATTTACTTTTCCTTCCTTATTCCTAATTTCCTCTTAGAATTTTATTATTATTATTGGTGACAAATAAATTATGTCATTATTAATAGAGTAAACCCAGTTTAGACCATTAATAGTTTGAAATCCTTTCCTAAAGAGACGATGTGGTGAGAATAAGGTCCACATTAAGGTTCTAATTTCGCATGATTTAGGGGTTATCCTTTTTATTTCATCCGCAACAACTCAACGACGAGTCCAGAGACGGAGGCTTTATTTAGATAACCTCGGAGTCGAAATTTGGCTTTATTATTCTTCTTATTATTATTATAGCAACATTATTAAACCTCGGTCCTTTAGAAGCTGCAACATCGGTTGTGAGCCGGCAAGATGCAGCAAACATATTTCGACCTCGGTAATTTCCTCGACCTTTTAGAAGGCTGCAACATCGGTTGTGAGCCGGCAAGATGCAGCAAACTTTTATCAGTCTCGGATTATTATTACTATGTTCCTTATTTAGAAGACTACCACATCGGTTGTGAGCCGGCAAGAGGTAGTAAACTTTTATCAGCCCACAGTTTTTGTTATTATTATTATTACCTCCACCCTTTAAACGACTGTCACATCGGTATGCGAGCCGACCATGATCCAGAAGTCTTATTTCGGCTTCGGTTTATTTCATAATTATTATTGATTATAGAAACATTCATGCCTATAGTTCTTGTAACAACTGCCAGTCGGTATGGTGCCCGACCATAGTCCAGAAGTACTATTTCCTACAACATGACAAAACCTCGATGTGTACCTTACTTTCACCAGAAGGAATCTCTACGAAGTGATCTAAACTAAGAATCGCAAAAACCAAAGAAACTTTATTTATTCAACAATTATATAACGTTTATTAAGCTGATGGGAGCAAAAAGCCACAATTAACCTTTATGAGCCTTAAAGAAATCCAACTATTCTATGTTTAGCATCAAAACTTATACTCTACTCTATCATCTCTTGTTCTTCACAATTTAAAATTTCTAATAAAGAAACTCGTGAATACTTAGCCTAATAAATCGATCTTCGCATATTTAAAATCAATTATGGGAACTTGCAAAGTCTTGACTTTTTTAAGCAAGGTATTGCGTTTTATTTGCTCTTGTTTGAGATTAGCAAAATCAATCTATTTAAAGTTAAGGAGAAAGCTAAGATATAAAATCGGTCGGGTCAAAATTTACTTTTCATTCTCACCAACGGAAAGCCTACATTCGTGTCAACTATTTTTCTATTTTTCATCATTTTTTATATATATATGAACAATAAACTAGATATTAAGACTTAAAAATTTAAAATTTTTGTGGGAAAACGGGGTACGTGAGAACAACGGGCAAAGGTAGGTAAGATCATATCGAAGATATACTACCCCATACTAAAATTAAACATTGTCCTCAATGTTTCCTAGTCTAAGACTTAAAACCCCATACTAGAACTCAAAAAGTCGAATGCATAATCCAATCATGAAGAAAGTATCATAAAAATCTCAAGCCGTTTATCAAGTATGCTAAAAGATAAATGTTAGTCGATAATAATCTAGGATATCGGATTTCCCCAAACTAATGGCAAGCAAAGGCTAGGAAGCTCGAGTGGACCGGGACAAAACACCGAACACGAGAGTCTTCAAAAATTTTGGGTTAATCCTACAAAAAATCACAAGTACAAACAACAAGAATCGGAAGAGTACAAGCCTCCTCACATCACATTAGAAATAAGAAAGAAGAAAATTAGATAAGCATGGGGTGCCTCCCACGAAGCGCTTTGTTTTTGGTAACCGAGTCACATAGCTTGACTCGATCCCCGAATTCATTCGTCCTTGGAGAAAGAAGTGGAAAAACAAAATTCCATTGAACATTTAACTGCCACCGACTCTTGAGAAGAAAAATGAAAAGCGAAGATGCCGGGGTCAAAAATAGTGTCTTCACTCCTAAAGGAGAAAAGAAAGTTCACATGATGAGTAAAAAGGATTTGGACAACAATTGTAGAGAAAAGATAATGGTGGTCCTTAGATGATAATCTTACACATGATGGAGAAAAAGTTTTCTCCCAGATCCCGGGATCAAAAACTTTAACCATATTTTTCAAAGTATCAAGTTCGGATTCATCCTTGAAGCATTGTGGTTCATTCGCGAAAAACACTTCGGGAGAGAGATTATGGGTGGTGTCATCAATCAGCAATCTCTCACGATAGAATACGTCTCCCTCCGAGTCATAATATCCTTCCTTAATATTTGTAGAAATTTTGATAGCTAGAAAAGCATCGATCTCATCATTATCGCCTCTTGGGTCGAAACACTCGTCCTCATCGAAAAGAAGTGTGTTAAGTAAAACTGGCTCATCAAAAATAGAAACATTAGAGTCCTTGGTCTCGACATCCTCTACCATCTCGTTAAAGAGAGGATTAATGTCACTGGAGTTGTGATTGTCATCAAATTCAAAAAGAGGGTTTGAATAAACTTGAAAATTTTCTTCTTGAACATCCTCCTTAAGAAATGATTCGTCATCTCTAGAAGTTAAGTTGTCCTTAGAACTGAAGAGAGGATTCGAGAAAATCATGTTATTATCGCAAAAAGTCAAATCACATCCTTTGTTATTATCGAAGGTATCCTCGGACTTTCTTGGGATTGGGACAATTTCCTCAACACGAAAAGTGCTAAGGTGCTCGTCCCCCATTGGTAAGGCGGATGTGATTGCAAAAACCAAAGAAATTTGAGGCGTTTTATTCGAATGAAAAATGCTCTCCTTGTGAATAACTTTAAAATTCTTCAAACATGATGTAATACGAGTTTGACGTTTAGCTGTCGGCTCTGTGATATTCTTTACTTCCCGCTTTTCCTTTTCATCGTCGTCATCTTCCGCTGGAGGTAAACAAGCTGGAGCAAGTTCATCGGTAAACTTCTCGGGATTAGGATCAATTGTAATCGTAAGTGAAAATTTTTTTGACGGATCACGGTTAAGCAACAATTCAATTTCTATAAGTTCTGCTTCAACATCAACATCCTCATTTCTCGGTGGAAATGGGTCAAGAAGAGCGAGTTCATCGGCGAACTCCTCATGAAGAGAATCACTAGTCTCAAAAGATGTGAGACTAGGACGAGAATTAGAAAGCGGAGTGGTACTGCCACTCAAGAAATGATTTGATTTTTTTAATCTTAAAACTTCTCCAAAACTATCCTCGCATGAGACATTAATCATTTTAATTGACTCGTTTGCATGCTTTTGAGGATGCTTATTAACATGAAAAATTAATCGTTCATCCCCGTCCCTTAAGATAAGCTCTCCTTCGTACACATCAATTAAGGCACGGCTGGTCCTCAAAAAGGATCTTCCTAAAATGAGAGGAACTCGAGGATCGGCTTCAAAATCAACAACAACAAAATCGGTAGGAAAGTGAAAACTCCCAACTTTGACAAAAACGTCTTCAGCGACTCCTTTAGGACGAGTAATGGATCGATCCGCTAGTTCTAAAGTCATCCGAGTTGGTGTAAGTTCGGGTAAGGATAACTTTTTCCAAATGGAAAGGGGCATAAGATTTATGCTCGCGCCGAGATCGGCCAAGGCGTGACATACATCCATTCCCGGGAAATCACATGGTCTCTAGTTTAATGGTTCTTAGATAATTCACGACAAACTCTATTCCTTATTCATGAGCAAATTCCTAATCGTAGGAGCAAATCTTGGCATTAAAAGTAAAGCATTCACGAAGCTAATGTCGAAGCGCAAATCTAAAAGATTTGAAAAATCTTCTCCATTAGATTCGAAGCTTTTTTACAGGATTTTTGATCATTACGTCGCGAAGGATATGGAATATTCGGCTTAGGTAAAGTCTTCGGAACATCGGGTTCCGAAATTAGAATGGAGTTAACCGGAGGTGGGATGTGAGCGGTACTTCCTTGGAAATTATTTTGCTCCTTATCCGTTGTTTCCTCGGTTTCTCGTTCCACTACCTTTTTTGGAGAAGGATTAGTAGGAATCGAGGGTCCCTCGTAAGCAACACCACTTCGAGTAGTGATCGTTTTCATCTCACCCTTCGGGTTTGGAATGGTATTACTCGGAAGAGTACCCGAGTTTGAGGCTTGGTTTTGAAAGAATCCACTTAATATATTTTGCAAGTTAGTTTGAAAGACATTTTGTTGATTCATCAAGACGGCTTGTTGAGTCTTCATCGTGTTTTGAATTTCATTCTTAAATTCCCCTTTCAACGAGTTGATTTGATTTTGCATGTTTCTCATCATTTGATCATTAGTTCTCTTGTAACTTGAAAACTCATTTGAAAACTCTTGTTGAACATGATTATTAGGAACTTGAAAAGGTTGGTTTTGAAATCCTTGATTTTGAAAATTTGGAGCATGATTATTTTGAAAACCTTGATTTCCATGAAAATTATTTCCCCGATTAAAATTATTTCCTTGACCTTGATTTTGATTATACCTATTTTGACCATTGTTTTGCACCGGAGCAAAACCGGGTGGTGTCATTTGGTTACTAACACGGTTTGGAGGGTTAACTTGATTGTAAGTACCCGTTGCCGCACAAACACTAGATTGATTGTTATCGGTATTAGGACAATTGTACCAAGCATGAGGCCAACTACAAGTAACACATATTTCCTCAACCTCTTTAACCAGAGCGGGAGTGACAACTTTCTTAGAAACAATTTCAACTAAGGTCGAAATTTGATTCGCAAGCTTATCAATTCTTTCATCCGTTTTAGTAACACTTTCCCTAGAAGTCGTATTCATCCTAGAAACATACGATTTATTACGTGAATAACGATCTTTTGATTTATTCTTGATTATGTTCAAAACTTCTCTAGTCGTCTTACTTAACAAATTTCCACCCGCCGCGGCATTCAAGGAGTCTTGATCATTCTCGTTTAAACCGTTATATAAGGTATCAACTTGAGTTAACTCCGTAAATCCGTGGTGAGGACAAGCTCTAAGCATTTCCTTAAATCGTTCCCATGCTTCACTAAAAGTCTCCTCGATTTTTTGTGTAAAACGAGAAATTTCATTCTTTAAGTGAGTGGTTTTTGAGGGAGGGAAAAATTGATTCACAAATTTGGTTACGAGATCCTCCCAAGTCAAGATCGAATTAGGTGGTTCTTTCTCGTACCAAACATTAGCTTAATAACATCGTTCGGCACATCTCTAAATCGTAAAGTCGATGTAATCCTTTTGAAACTATTAATATGAGCGTGGGGATTTTCCTTCTCATAACCGTAAAACGAGCTAGCTTGAACTAGTTGTAAGACTGATTTAATAAAAATGCTAACTAAAAATAAGCTCGGGAAATAAGTCTTAAAAGCTGAAAAATAAGCTACGGCTTATATTTTTAAAAGGAAAAAGAAAATGTGTATAAAGAAAAACTAAGGGGAAGTTTCTTTGGAAAAGACCCAAGGGCGTAGTTGGAAAGTGTGTGTGTAGTGTGAGACGTGTGTGTGCAAAGCTAGAGGACACAGGTTCGAATCCTGCCTCTAGCTTTTTGCTATTTTTTTTTCAAAACTTTTTGAACAGAGTTGTAAAACAAATAAGAATAAGCAAATCTTATAAAAGAGACTTTTTGTAAAAGCTAGAAAATGGGCTAAAAACAGACAGAAAACAATAAACTACTTTTTTGGGCCTTTTTTAAAACTTAAGAAACTTAAAAACTGAAATAAGCTAAACTATGGCTAAATAAGCTATCCATATCTTAAAACTACCTTATTAAGCTAAACTGAGCTATAAATGAGCTAAAGTGGATAAGCCATAAGCTGAATTATCAAATAAACAATTTATTGAAAACTGAAATCTAAACAGACAACTTAGCTACTTTTGAGGCGTACGAGCTAAGAATTTGGGTATGCAAGCTTTGTAGCTTAGGTCATATATGAGTTAAGTGTAAACGTATCGGGTTTACTTCGCAATCCACGAACCAAGACTCTAGGACCCATTGTAAGTCGAACTACGCGCTTCATGTCGCATTACCATTCGTTATATTCATGTCTAGTGTATAAGTCACGTAGAATTTATGTTGAACAACATACGTGAGCGTGAATATGCATGGTTCAACTCATGCGTGGTTCACTTGTTAGAACTTAATTGGAGTTAAAATTCGATTTTTACAAGTTAAGAGACTAAAGGTGTCAATTTAGAAACTTGAGGGTTTAAAACTGCCAATTCACTATTTTAGTAAATTAAAGGACTGTTCTGTCATTCCTGGAACTTAAGGGGACTGTTTCAAACATTATAGGACCTAAAGTGCAACATTGTAAAGTTAGAGGACTAAAAGTGTAATTTTGGAAACTTAGGGGTTTAAAGTGTAAATGTTACACTTTCATAAACTAAAGAGGGTTGTTTTGTAATTACATAAAACTCAAGGGTAATTTATAAACAAAGGTGATTTTATAAACACTTAGCGATTTTGGCAAATTATATTCGGATATTATACAAGTAAACCTCCGATTTAATAAATATGAATATTTATTAATAATATTTATATATATACTAGAACATGTGAAATCGTATACCTTTCCAAGAGCCATCAACAATTTCAAATACATTAAACACGTACACCACCACACAAGTGATAAGAGTATATATAAACTAGCAATTTATTGTAGTTTATACATTGAGTCTTTAGCCTAAATTTGTAGACTAAGACTGGCCGTATTTACTTAGGTATTTGACGGTGTGATTCATACTTGGATATCTATTATCATTTTCAGAGGACTATTTACTAAGGTGAGTTCATAGCCCCACGTTTTACAATTATTTAAATGATTTACATCTTTGGGGTGAGAACATGCTTGTTTTACAAATTGGACGCAAGTGTACATTTTATACTATGATTATGTGTTTGCCTAAGTAGCGATAACGCACTGAGCCCATTATCATGAACTGTCAATTACTGGATTGTGAGCACGAATGTTAAAAATAGATCTATTCAGGATTGACAATCCACGTTCGGGTGATTAGCTATCACCAGGAACGAACGTATACCATGTCGGATTTGGGAGGTTACGAGTTAGAACCTCATTCACGGGAAATTGTTGGCAATTTATTTGCATTCATACATGTCGAGCTTCAGTGTCATGATCTTAGGAAAACGTAATTACCTTTTTATGATGTTTGCATTTGTTGCTTAATCATACACTTGGAAATCTTGTGGTCCTACAATTGATTTACATAAACCTATGAATTCACCAACTTTATGTTGACGTTTTAAGCATGTTTTTCAGGTAAATAAGGCACGAGGTGCGATGATACATTGGAGGTCAATAATTGAAGAGTCAACATTTAAGATTTGGGGTCTTATTACATTTTGGGGACAATTGTTATAAACCGGAATCTTTATTTATTTTGTTGAACAATTTGAAACCATGAGCTTATGTAACAAACAAGTATTTTGTTAATCCAATGTATCTTTTTCAAACGACACGTTTAGTGGTCGTTCTCAGATCTTGTGCTATTGAACTATGAAGTAACGCCCTCAGATATTCAACATTCCGCTGCGACCCAGATTTGGGGGTGTTACACCATGACCGCAAAGCAGCTTTAAGATATTCACAACTTCAAGCAAGAAAGAGACGAATCATTATACCAGGCTTGGGAGAGGTATAATGACCTACTATATAAGTGACCTACCCACGACATCAATAGTCATCAAAAGGTAAATATCTTTTTAAGGTTTTGAGCACTATGAACCGTCAATTGCTTGATTCACATGGACCTATCCCCGGGATGAGACTAGCCGTAGCTCTCACATCAATTCAAACCATGGCTGACCACTCTTAGAAATGACACGACAGCACAACAAGCAGGAATATCAGAAGCCGTGGTAGCAAGGATGGACTAGCTGCTTTAGTTAATAAGTTGGACAACCTAGGAAGAGACATGAAGAAACTAAAAGAAAGTGTTCATGCAATCCACGTTGGATGCCAAATTTGCGACGGACCTAACCTCGACAAGGATTGTCCCCTCAACGAGGAAGTTAAACAAGTGGAAGAGGTTAGATATGGAGAATTTAGATGAATGACACCCTTTAATGAAAACAATGGAGGAAATTTTCGTGTAGGACCACCTGGATACTACACTAAGATTGATAATCGTCCACCATATGCTGAAAGGAGGCAAAGCTTAGAAGAATTATTGACTAAGCATCAAGAGGAATCTGCTCGAAGAAGTACTGAAATGGAGGTGTGGATTAAAAAGCTTCAAGAAAATGTCAAGATTAACACAAGGAACCAAGACGCCTCGCTTAAAAACTTAGAAACCCATATCGAGCAATTAACCGAAGAACTTCGTTCCAGGAAGGAAAAATCTGAACAAGCAAAGGTAGTAACTGTTGAAAATGAGGGACTTAGTTCTCCTAAGAAACTTAATAATCTACACGGAATATCCTTCCTCTCCAAATCTCCGAAAGAAAACACCATTGATCAACTACCTACGAAGGAATCTAATCCAGGACATTTCATGCTTCCCTCACTATCAGTAACTTTAACTTTTATGCTATGGCCGATTTAGGAGCCAGTGTGAATGTTTTACCTAGGAATATTTTTGAGTATTCGGAATTAACAAACCTTAGTGAAACCAAGATGCTAGTGGAAATGGCAGATATGAGGAAAAAGGCACCAATTGGGATAGTTAAAGACATACTCGTTTAAATTGATAAATTCCTGTTTCCATCCGACTTCGTAATTCAAGATCAAACCCCCAATTCAACTGTCATTTTAGGAAGACCCTTTTTTGCCACTATTCATGCCCAGATTATGGTTTTTGAAAAAGAAATATCAGTAGGGATAGGTGATGAATGGGTAACATTTAACATAAATAGGAGTAACCCTAACTTCGCCCCTACTGCAGGAATCTTTATGTTAAACTCAATTTGCACTGATAAACCAGCCACTAAATGATTGAAGATAAGTGATGACAATGCCACAAAACATTTTTGTAAACCTATTATATAGGAATGTGATAAGGACTTTAAGGCTTGGCCATCTTGTATCCCACTTAGGAACAAACGTGATGGGGGGTATGAAATTTATAGGATCAATGAGCTTGGTAAAACAAAATATTGGTTTTTTCCTAATAACAATGAAAGAAAGGAAATGAAAGGAGATGGAGTATCATTTCTGAACTTTTTAATGATAAGATATGGTAGATGTCAGGTAGAAGATTCTGTTTGGTGTAAGAGATATTCAGAATAGTGTAATAAAAATTCTCATAATAAGGAACCTAGGCCTAGAGAATACACTTTTAAAGAATGGGTGAAGCTTAAGAAAGGACACATAGATATAAGTAAATCAGTTAGGAAAGATTTATTTAGATTATGGGTGATTGACAAATCTACTAAGGCATTAGATCCTTGTAAAGACCCTTTAGAAAGATGTGTAGATGAATACAATTGGGTGTTCCATAAAGAAATTGAACAACTTGCTGACGAATACGAAATAAAAATTGAAGAAAAAGGGCAAGTTCTTGAGGAAATATGGACAAAATGTAAAAGAGCTCGATGTAAGGATAAAGATTAGTGGTATTATTACTGGTATGAGGATGAAGAAAAAACGGAGTTAGGTAATAAAGATTACAACCCACCAATAGTGCATACGGAAACATTTGAAGTGACCAAATATAAGTTCAACAACGAATGCAGCTTCATATGTGTTAGTGAAAAAAGTAATGAAACACTGTCATTGGGAAGAAAAAATGGATCACGGTTTAGGAAAATAATAATGGAGGAAATGGAAGAAGCCCCCAGGGATGATGGAGAGGACTCTGTCGACGAAACGCAGATTTGTCATGAGTCTAACTTAAAGACTCATTAATAAATAAAAGTTCTTGTCGGGAGACAACCCGTCTTTTATTTAATAAAATTTCTTTTTGAATTAGTTGGTTTGCGTGTTTCTTAGTTTATTTTACAGAATAAAGAAGCTAGGAGGCAATTATCGAGACCGACTCGACTCATAATCATTTGGTAACCTTGTTGAATTAGCAGCACTTACGGCGTAACAGCTTTAGTTACGCTGTAACCACTACAGTTAAGCACGTAATCCAAAACGTTTTTTTTTTTCAAGGGTTACGCCGAAACTACCCATAAACATAAATTTTTTACCACAAGAATTACGACATAACCACTAAGGTTACTCCGAAACCTCCTTTTGAAATATAAAAATTTAAGTTTAAAACATTCTAAACTCTAAATACGTAATCAACTTTGTAGGGTATGTTTCTCTGGAAGCCTCACGAACAAAACTACCGTCCATTTGAGCCACCAAGTGGTTTAAAAGGCCTTGTTGCATTATCAAAATGCAACCGTTATTCCTACGGAAAAAAAAAAAAAGGGTTTTGAAGTTAGGTTTGTAGTTTCCTTACACTTACAATAATTCTTGTAGAATGGTTATATGCTTTGGTTTGTTTCTGTGATCATAGGGGATAAAGAGCTTGCTGGAAGATGGAGATATAGATTTCTGCCTAATTTTAAATTTCAAAGCAATGCTCAGGGAGTTTCTTGTCTTAATTCTACTCTTTTCTTATTATTCTCATTTTCTTAATGTACAATAGGGACATTGTACAAATCAAGTGGGGGGATGGGAGTAGAATTAATACTTGACGTATGTTTTGCCATCGATGTTCTAGTTTTCTTTAAAAATTATGCCAATTTTAAAATTTTTGACAAATTTTTCTTAAATAACTAGAATTAATCTTTGCCGAATGCACATTACCCTTTATTACTATTTGGTGAGATTTAAGCCTAATATTCTATTTCCATCATATTACTCAAAAATCCACCAAAATATTAAGTGTGTTGGTAGTATTGTAGACTTTAGAACTTGGCGTGTACATCATTTCGAGACCTAATTGATTAGCAGGAATAGATAGTTCAAGAAGGCAACGCTTAGGAAATCACCCAAATAGCCTATATGTGTGCGTTTATCGACTTGTTACACTGACTTGTCGACCTCCCGTGATAAACCCTTATGTTTCACTCATTATTTGCGCAAGATACCCTTAGATCACCCATGTAAAACCTATTTATGTTTTCAACCTACTCTATATGTTTCGTTACACCATTTCACCTTAGCCTACCCTGTAGTCTGTATTTTTCATTGTGTTGAAATCTCCAGCTAATTAAGTCTATGGTTCAGGAGAATGGGAATGAGAATTATATACTTTCGTGGAAGACCAATCAGTTATGATCTATCAAGACCCCCTATACCACCACTTTCGACATTGTTTATCTTAAGTGGGGGGATGTAAACCCCTTTAGCATTTTCATATTTACCATGAAGAAAAGAGGGTGCAACAAAAGGCCACCCATGTGCTAAAAATGTAACGATGGTGTAAAATAAAAAGAAATAAAAAAATGGAGCTAGTAGCCCATAATTGCACCAAAACATCTCTATAAAATGGAGCTAGTAGCTCATTATTACACCAAATCATATCGATACTTATGAAGAATGGAGCTAGTAGCCCATTATTGAAGATCAGATTTTCAAACTGTGACTCTTGGACCCATGGATGGACAGTAGCTAGTTATGACAACCTTATATTACTTTAGACTATTTGTTTTGTGTTTTTACCTTATCAACCATTAAATGTGTATCCCATGTCTACCCTAACCCTTAACACCCTTTAAACCATAATACCCTTGATGCCTTTGAGAGTTATTTAGACCCTAATTCTAACTGGTGCAGACTTGTGTACTTTCTAAGCTTATAATAGAATACATGCTATGACTGTGCAATTAAGCGATCACCCCGAATATGAAACACTTAGACTAGTGGAGTGCTAAGTGACTTTTTATCCCTTTTTAGTGAGGTGTTCGGCTTTGATGTTTTCAAGCATAAGAGTTTTATAAATTCATTTTTTGAAGTTATTCTCGAGAAATCTTTTATGAAATGTTTTAACAGGTTCTACTTGAGGGCAAGCATAAGTCAAGTAGGGGGATATTTGATAACATCAAATATTTAATACTTTTTGGTGGCAAAATGGCCCCTAAAATACCTGCAAATGTTTCACTAACACTCGAAAATGAGATATAATCTGTTATTTTGTAGTTTTCAGGTGAAATACAAGAAAGTGACAAGAAACAAGGGAAAAAGGACTTAAAGTATAAATTCTGAAGAATGTTACGGCGTAATACCAAAAATGGTTACACCATAACATAAATTAAGCAAGTACGAAAATCAAGGAAGACTTTACGGTGTAACAACATATCTAGTTACGCCGTAACCCTATATTTGGAAGGAAATCTCGTCAAAGTCATAGTTACGGCGTAACACTGGTATGTGCTTAATTACACATACCTTTTACCTTTAAAAACGAGCTAAAATAAC
>BQNB010179966.1:0-12723 GCA_026074375.1 Tanacetum coccineum | reverse complement strand
AACACATTCTCCCCAGAATCTTGTGGGTAAATTTGCTTCAAACCTCAAAGCCCGAGCTGTCTCCAACAAGTGTCTGTGCTTGCGTTCAACAACACCGTTTTGTTGTGGTGTGTGTATGCAAGATGTCTCAAGGATGATTCCTTGGTTGGCACCATTGTCACACCTTATCCTCCTAATGTTTTTCTCAAATTGTACTTGCACCATTTTGTGAAAGACTTTAAGGCACATTGACGCCTCATGTTTTTGCTTCAAAAGATAAACCCAAGTAGCACGACTAAAATCATCAACAATTGTTAAAAAATAACTCCCACGTGTGAGAAAAGTGGTGCGGTATTTTCCCCACAATGGATCAAATCAAAACAAGCATGGGTTTTAGTTGTACTAACAGGAAACGGAAGCCTGGAAAATTTTGCCTTCATGCAAGAATCGCAAAAAACTTTAAAGTTTAAAGGAGTGCCCTTAAAAAAATCAAGATGTTGAAGTTTGAGGTTGGATGGGTGACCCAATCTTTTATGCCACGTGCTCACTGAAGTCGCTAAAGCATGTCTCTTTTTTACCATCTCCATCTTGTATAAACCATTTTGACATTTACCCGTCCCAATCAAAGTCCCCGAACGTATATCGTGCATGAAGAATGACTCCGGAAGAAATGTTATAGCACAGTTAAGATCTCTTGATAATTTACTAACTGATAATAAGTTACATTTGAATTTGGGAATATGCAACACATCGTTAACATCCACTCCGTTTGGAAGGGTACAACTTCCTCTCCCTTCCACGGCAATAGTTTCCCCGTTTGGTATTGTCACGGGTGGTTCATAGTTTTTCTTGAACTTATTTTTTAACATGGAATCATAGCAGGTTATGTGTTCGGTGCATCCTGAGTCAACAATCCACATACCTTCTTTATCAAACTTACCTGACATGTTGACAATAGGTGTTTGTTCCTGCCTCACGATCCCACCTTTGGCCTCTAGCACTTTGATGAGCTGTTGATACTGTGCTTCGGTGATCCCTAATGTGGGCCATAACTCCCCTTCAACACGGACAGTTCTTGGCCTTTGCTTCCCTTGCCTATCTTTTCCTGGCCACCAGTCGGGATAACCGATTACTTTGAAGCACCCGTCTTCGTTATGGCCATCTTTACCACAAAAGGTACATTGTTCCTTTTCTCCTTGATTTCGTCTGAACATAAGTTGGTTTTTTTAGGTTTCGTGGTTGATGGTTGGTTTGGTACCTTCATCGGTTGACATTTTTGTTAAAAGGTTTTATGAAGGTTTCTTAGAATTGAACCTGCTCTGGTACCATAATAAATTTATGGTAAAAGATTAGTCATAATCTTGTATTGATTGTAGAGAAAAAGTGATACAATGAAAAGGATGATAGCCAATCCTTTTATACAAGAAAACCCATCAATCAAGCCTAAACATAAGGAATTGATTAAGGAAACTAATAATAGTCAAAGGAATAAAAAAGAAAGAAATATGTCATGGAAAATAAACACGCTTCCTTCTATAAAATGCAATAACACATTTTTATGTAAATTAACTTAACTAATAACAAAGAAGAAACATAGCACAATTATAGAAATCACACTAAGACGGATTTTATTAGGGATTTGTCATCCTCTTCAAGCTTGTCCTTTTGATGCAGATCCAGAATCGATGTAAATATAACAGATACACGCCAACAGTAATCATAGACTACTATAAACATGCAAGTATTGTCAATGAAGTCCTAGCAATGGGCCACGTCTTGATCAGTTTCCTAACATTCTCACTGGGCGGGCTACATTTATAATATTAGTTGAAAAATTATGAGATACTAACGTTAAATATTATAGGCACAATAATTGAAAAAAAAGAAGAAAAATGTTAATTGTAATTTATATAAAAAAGACATGAATATAATTCTTGAAATAAACATTCACATGTTATATATATTCGATAAGCAGGCTAGCTTCATGAGTTTAATTACTCAAGAAGAAAGTTCATGTATATAATCATGCAAGAGACGATTAAATAGTGCACAAAATATTGATTATTTATGTACAGTTAATACACTTTGTTTCCTCAAAAATGATATCCAACAACAACGGTTTTAGGCTTTTCATTGCCATCATCCATCAGCTGGATGGTAAACAAAATGGTGGATGACTGCAAAACATACAAAATACATAAATCAAATACGATTGCATGCTGAATAATATACAAAAAGTGAGAGAAAGGTAAAAAAAACTTGCACTCAGTTTTTGAGTAGGCTAGGAAAGAAAGAAGAAATGATAAAGAGAAATGGGGTGGTTGCCATCATGCAGTAGAACACGTGCATTCTCATATTATACAAACTCAATAAAATTTGTGGCTAAAAACAATTAAGTTTCACAAAACCAATAAGAATAAAAACCTTACAAACTAATATATATGATAACAAAGCAAGATCTCATTTCGTTCAATCTAAGATTTTATGTTAGGGATAATATCTCCTTTGGTACTTTTAGACTTTCTACTTATTACCAAGAGATATCTAACCTGCCATGGTGGCCGATGCATTGCATACCACCTGCTCAACCTCTACAAATCATAACACAGAAGCATATCAAGTTAAGGCCATTTTAACTTTTGTTGTAGAATTTATAAGTTTTGACTAATCAATTCTTGTTAAGCCATTCCATCCGTTACTACAGAATACAAAATTTTTATTACGAGGTTACAGAACTGTGAATAAAAAAACCAAAGTAGGGTGTGTAAATCGTTTTTTCTTTCTTGGTAATTTTGAAATATATGGTTGTTGTATGTTGGAGGGTAAATAGATTTGTGATCTTTTGAGCGGTATCTGACGTATTTGTTTACTTATTGGCCGTTTGCCTTTTTATTTATTCCAGCAACCGATTTTTTTAGTTTATTTTTTTTATCTAAGTTTACTGATCTTGGGTCCTTCAAAAATAAAGGTAAACCTCACTAACTAATACAATCTATGATTTGATCATTGTTCACTAAAACAACGCATATGCATGATAACATACCTGTTTTTTAAAATGAGGTCATATTCAATAATTTCCCTCAATAAAAAAAACAATCAAAAATTTATATAATATTTTTCCATCTTATAATTTGCAGTTAATGAATATGAATAAATATAAATTATTATAGTCCCCTAGGCATTTAATAAATTTATTTGAGCCTAAATTGAACGTATCACAAACAATCACGTTAAATATGCATTAGATAACCAACATTCGCATTTAATATAATATAATGTAATATATTAATTTAAATATTGTTTTAAATAATAATAATAAAAAAAAACATAACATTAAATAATTATAAATACCACCAAAACATCGACGCACTTGTATTAAAAGTTAACAAGACACATAAAAAATAGTGTGTTAATGCCTAATCACACGACCCACCCACGCACAACCAAGGTCGGCCAAAACAAATCAACCCCAACATATGGCTCACCCCCGCCCCTCAACAACGAAATAAAAAAGAAAACACCTTTACACAGCATCTACAACAAACTATAAACAAAAAATAACCCACCAATAACAAACCCACCCCAAATACCAAAAAACAACCTCAAAAACACTACTTAATACCTAGCACCCTTCCACCTTATCTCATAGCGTTACATCTCTCCTTAGCACGGCAAAATAGCTCCCAGCCCCCTGACCAGTCTAATACATGTACTCTGACAGACTCATAATCCAACCTTACCCCCAAACACTCAACTATCCCGAGTTACCACAAATACGAACCAACGATCTTTAAAGCCTTCATGTAAAAATTTTATATTACCGAAATGACATCCTCGTATCTTTCATCAAATCTATCCAAAGACTTATAGATGCTCAGATCAAAATAGTAGACTGAGCATTCATTTCACTTACCTAGCAAGCGCCCATCTGCCCCGCCCATGGCTTTTATCATTCCTAGTCAGTTTCGGGTTGCGGTTCCGTATATATCACCTTCCATAAAGAAGGAGAATTTTGCCATGCTTTCTTTAACTTTGTGCTTGCTTTTTTTTTTTTTTCTTATTTCAATCACTTTTTCAATCTTCAAACACAACCAAAATTCTTTCACAAATTTTTTTTTCAACTTTCCTTTTTTTTATCATTTTTTTTTTTTTTTTTTTTTCATTTTTTTTTCATTTCTGTTTTTTATTTATTTTTTTTTTTTTTCCACTCAAAATTGTAAATATGCTTAATAAAAAGAGAGGTCTTTTCATAGGGTGTATTGTAAAATATCTACTCTTAACCACTCATTAAAAAAACATAAAAAAAAAAAAAAATAAAATAAAAAAAAAAAACCCTAATATCCTCACCTTACTCTCCTCCATCTCGAATCCCTCAGCTTCATCTCCTTCTCTCTCTCCCTTGTCTTTCTTTGTGTTGTTCGAATCACTAGATCGAACGAACCTGATTTATCCTCCCAAATCCACAAAGAGGGTTTTATGTTTTTTTTTTCCCTTCCTTGTCCTTGTTCGTCATGTGACAAATAAACAAAACCACTTAATACCAATCATTAATATACTAAACCCTTTATGGTTTTTGTTTTTGGTGACTTAAATCTCAATAAAGGTGTTTGTGTGTTGATTGAATATCAAAGAAAGTAAAGAACAGAAAAAAGATCGGTTTTGGTTTAAACACTATTAATAAAACTAAGCATCCACAATATGTTCAGTTGACATAGAACGTTATTTTGTGATGAATAACTCTAGAGAGATCATTCTTAAATCACTGACATGATACTTGGTGGTGGTTGGTTTTCGCTTAGGTATTAAATACAACACAGTCCAGTAATATGGAAAACGACCGAACAGAGTGTTATACGATTTACGTTAATTTGCTATAAATAGCAGTTCTAACATTTAATACAACTACATAAGTCTATACGTATCACCTAAGCAATACTCAAAATATATTCTCTAATTAGCAATTCTCCCATTCTCTTCTTAATTACGTGTTTATATAAATTCATATGATGTTTTGATCTTTCATCTTGTTCACTCATTTATTTCTTTCTATCTTTTTTTACATTCTTTTTTCTGATCTTTTTTTTCTTCTATCATATTTTTTATTCTTTTTTTTTCTTTATTCCGCTTTCCCTGCTTTTTTTTGTGGAATCTTTTTTACCACTTTTGTTCTTTATTTCCCCTGTCCTTCTTTTTTTTTTCCTCCCACAAAGTTCTTAAATCTTTCCTGCTTTCTTTAAATTGCGTTACTATGAGATCTTTTTTTTCCCCTCTTTCATTTTCCCCTGCTACATTTTATCACATTTAATTTTTTTCATTTTTCATTTTTTAACATTTTTATTTTACACCTACTTTAACATTTTCTATTCCATTTTTCCTTTGATCCTTTTTCTTTCCATTATCCTTTTTTTTTTTGTCTTTCTTTAATTCCCCCCTTTTTTCTATATCCTGCTTTCTTTCACCTTTATTTCTCCTTTCCGTTTTTTTTCCTTCTTCATCTAATCTTCTTTTCCTTTTTTCCCTTGTTCTTTTCTTTTGTCTTCCTTTTTTTTTTTTTTTTTTCATTGTAATTTACCCATTTTTAAATCTTTATCTTTTCTTTCCTTTCTTTATTTTTTCAATTATTTGTTTTTCTTGTTTGTTTTTCCTCTCATTTTACTTTTTTTATTTTTCTTCCTTCCCCTTTTTTTCCATTCTTATTCCGCTTATTTTTTTCTTATTTTTTTTTTTTTGTTTTTCTTTTTACATTTTATTTATTTTATTTTTTTTTTTCCTCTTTCTTTCCCTTTTCAATTAGTATGACATTCTTTTTTATTTTTGATGAATCTTTTTTCCGCTATTCCTCTTTCCCTTGCGTAACTCGTGCATAAGATTTAAAATATTAATGCTAATTCAAATCATAAAATCCAACAGTAGCAAGCACAGCCATCCTAGAATATGAATTTTGAGTAAATTACAAGAATAAAATTCTGAGGACAAACAAGAATTAAGTGTTTTTGATTAATATTTTTAATGCCCTTACTTTTGGCGTTTTTAAACCAAATAAAAATAAACATTATATATTATAAAAAAAATTAACAAAAATATTATAAAAATTAAAAAAAACATATTTAAATTTAAAAATAAATGCAAATATCGAAGGTTTATTTTTTTCCGATCGATTTATATTGCATCACTAAGGTAAAACATTTCGCAATATTTTTTTTTTAATTTTTTAATTTATTTAACATATTTCTTTATTTATTATTCTGGTTTATTATTAATATTTTATAATATATTATTAAAATTCAATATATAGACGTTTTTCACTTACTCCCTCTCAAACTGTTATTATGGCCAAAATAGTTATTTAAAATGAAACTACAAAACTATGTATTGTAGTTTTAAATAACATTTGTTAAAAAAAATCGATTTATATTTAAATTTTTAAATTGATCTGGTTTTTATTATTGTTAGAAAGTAAAATTGTTTAAACTCTATAATTATTTTTTTTTTTTGGTATCATCGGTCATGTCATATTGAAGTGGTTAAATATATTGTATGATGAACACTGTTAAATCCAAAACATTGCAAATAAATAAAACGAAAAGAACGTCTACATACCACCAACTTATAACACTACATCACCAAAATCAATTAATTTGTAAACATAAACAAAGATACAAAAATAACCTCCACCCCCACCACACCACATCCCTCCCAACACAATCATCAATCCCCCACATTCCCCTCTCCAAACACTGCCCCCAAGCAACCCCCCCCCCCACTCCCCGCTCAAAAAACCCACTCCCACCCCCCCCCCAACAACCCCCTCCACGACTTACCAAATCAAACCACCCACCAAAATTAGACCTCCACTCCCCCCCCTCACCGATCCCCATAAAAACACCCACTGCAATGGTGAAAATAGAAGACCTAAATAAACACATGAATCTCCAACACGCAGACATTACATACATACGCCAACAGCAACACAAACCAATCAATACCACTAACAATACATCACATAACTCAACTCTTCCCCACATAACTTATACCTCCGCACCCCCCCAACCCATTACTTTAAGTGTTATATTATTAGTCACCACCACCTAACCAAAAACATAAAACACCCACAGCCACCCAACAACCAATCCACCACATATACACATACATAACAACCCTACCACCCTTCAACCCCAGGCACCACACCACCCCCTCCCAATCTCACCCAACCAAGAACCGCCCACACACCAAACTCTACTAGTCCTTAATAATTACCCCAAACTTCACCAAATTACAAAAACCAACCCCAAACCCCCCTATCCCTCATCCAACGACTTTTCTCCCAATAACACAGTTATCGCATCTCCCAAACAAACACCCACCATATCTTCACAACCCACCCCCATAAAACCCACATAACGCCATCCCCCCCCACCCACCCCCCCCAACAACTCTCACCCAACCCATTCACCAACAACCCCACACACATCCACCCTCAACCCATCACATTCCAACCACTCCCAATAACCTACACACAACAGCATCCTATACACCAACCAACTAAATCACCACCTTCCACTAAAACTCACCTCCAAGAAAACACCAATAACATACCCCAAACCTAAAAACCAACAAACTTAACCCCCTCCCCCCCATAAACCCAAAACACCATAAACCACAACCCCCAAACGAACCACCAACACAACAAACACAATTACACCAAAAACCTCACCAACATCGCATTCATACCCACAACAAACAAACCAACGACCACAAACTAAAAAACTAAACCCACCCCCCCCCAACCAACACAACCATCCCCACCCCTCAACCCCGCTCCCCAACCACCCCACCCCACCCCCCCACCCACCCCTCCAGCCCCACCCCCAACACACCCCAACCCACCCCCACCCCAAACACACTCCCCCCCCGCCCCCCCTCTAATTACCCCGTATCAAAAATCACACATTAACCCAATCTCCCCACCCCCCCCCCCTTTAAAAAAAAAAAAAAAAACAAATAAATAAAAACCAAAAAAAAAACAAAAACAAAAAAAAAAACACACAAAACAAACAAACCAACAAAACAAAAAAACCCCAACCAAAAAAAAAAAAAACAAAAAAACACAACGACAAACAAAAAAACAACAAAAAAACCAAAATAAAAAACAAAAAAAAAAAAACCAACAAAAAATAAAAAAAAAACAAACAACAACCCAAAATACAAAAACAAAAAACAAAAACAAAAAAAAAAAAAAAAAAAAAAAAAAAAAAAAAAAAAAAAAACAGCAAAACAAAAAAAACAAAAACATTAAAAAAAAATCAAACAACACCAAAAAACCAAAACAAAAAAACCCCGCCCCCCCCCTCAACCCACCCCCCCACACACCACCACCCCCCCCAATCCACCCCCACAACAACCAAAATTTCTCCCCCAACACCCAAACCACCCACCATTCCCCAGTATACCCAACCAATAAAACCACCAAACACCACCACCTACCCCACACCCAACACACTGGCCAACACCTCCCAATCCACCCCCAACAGATCCCCACCCCAAAACATCCCCCCCACCCCATACCCCCTCCCGACCATTCTCCCCAAAAACCACACAAAAACATTCCCTACTCACACTACCCACCCAACCCAAACCCAACCCTAACCCACCTCCCCCCTTCAACCCCGCTCCCCCCCCCTATCCACACACCACAATATCCACAAAATTAATACAAAAAACACACACCCCAACACCCACCACCAACCCCTCCCCTTCCCTAAAACAAAAACCCCTACCACCCCCCAACCAAGACAACTACAGCCCACCACACATTACCCAACCCCACCACCCCCACCCAACCCGTCCCACACCCCTCACCCCCCCTCGCCCCACCTACCACGATCCTCCCCATCCCACCAACATAGTTCTACCCCCCCCTCCACCCATCTATCTTTCCCACGGCTTCCAGCCATCCAAATAACCCCCCGCACCACCATTTCAACCCCACCCTCTCCATTTAGTCACCTCATTCCCACACCCCACTTTTTCCCCCCCCCCCCCCCATCCCTCCGCCTCCCCCCACCCCACCCGCCGCCTTCATTACAACCTCACTCCTCTTCCCCCCCCCACCCCCACAACCTACCCTCTAATCTTTCTTTTACTTCTTTTTCACAAAACTAACCTACCATCTCCCCTCCCCCCCACATCGTCCCCGTACCCCCCTTAATTATAACAAAACCACCAACCACACTCACCCCAACAAACCCACCACACCACTCCACACCAAACCATCCCCCACCTCCACGTATCCACCGACCCCCCAAACCCCGATTCAATCCCACACCCCCCCCATCCCACCCAAACACCACTACCGACGAGAAGAAGTGAGCGGGCGAGCGCTGTGAGCGTGCGAAGATTCTCAACATACTAAAGAATTCAGGTATAAATATTCTTCACCTGAGCCCTATTCCTCCGCTTCTTGTGCGTAATATAGTTCGATTGGAGATAACCGTGAACCAATGACAAGTCACTACAGTGAACACGTAAATTAACCCCACATCAATCTTTATAACTGGAAAATTTAAAGATACATTGAATCGTCAATTTTAAGGTCTCACTATTTATGTATAAGATACGATGATAATAGGTGATACCGTAATAATAACTAAATTGAGTAAAAGTTTTTATTAAAATAAATGTTACGAAGATGTATGCATGCTTCTTCGTACATATTTGACATGTCAAATAAAATACCCTTTTTCAACTAAGTTTTTGCCATCCAATTTATAAAGACACTTGTAGGCTGCTCTTTACCTATGCGTGAGACGCATGTAAATTTGCAATCACAAGGTAATTATACGCTTTTCCGTGAGACGGTGAGTGTTACATAATTACAGTTTTTGATTGGACGACTTAGCGTTGTTGTGGTTAGACCTGTTAACACGCGGCATAGATGGGATGAAACATGCTTACTAGATATTATTGTAATAAAGTAAGTCCCATATGGTTTAGGAATTGCAATAGTTGTGAATTATCAATCGTTGATTACCTTTTGAATACACCATCACTAGCAGATCAACTGATGTGGTGGGGGTATGTCAAGTTGGGTCCTAACCTTAGGAAATTAATAGTTTATTTATATAAACGTGGGTAGTTAATTTTCTTCAAGGAGTATTATCGAAAATACTAATTATTGAACTTTACTATGTTTGTAAATGGCACTACCTGTCTAAAACATAAACCATTCGGCTTTCAGGTCGATGTTTGAAATTTCTGGAAATAATTTCAATGACTGGTTTCGTCAATTTAAGATGGTCTTGAGAGTTGAAAGGAAATTGTTTGTCATTGAACAACCTATTTCTCTTGCTTCACCTACCGATTCTGAGTACTTGCGCAGTGGAATGCGGTATATGATTCATAATGAGGTGACTTGTCTTATGCTCGGAAGTATGACTCCTGAACTTTAAAGACAATTCGAAAATTCCTCACATTATGAAATGCTTCAGGAGCTTAAATATATGTAAGAAACGTATTAAAAAGCTTGCAAACAGGATGAGGGAAAACCAGTTGGCCCATATGTCATTAGATGAAGAATTATGTGGAACTGGAATGTCTTGATTATGTGCTCCCACAAGAGCTTAGTGTTGGTTTAATCTTGAATGGCCTCACTACAATAAGCATAACATGGGGAAGACAGTTGGTGAACTACATGCTATGCTCAATGAGTATAAAAAAGGTTTACCTAAAAAGGCTGAAACACCACAAGTAATGATGATTAAAGGTGGTAAAATCCAGAAGGCCAATAAAAAATCGCTTAAAGCAAAAGGCAAGAATAAGGTTAATGGAAAGGGAAAGGATAAGGAGGTTTATATCCCTAAGCCTAAAAACCCTAAGCCTACTGCTATGGAGCGCCCAACTAAGGATGATACCTGCCACCACTACAAGGAGGTAGGTCATTGTAAGAGGAATTGTCATGCTTACCTTGATGAGTTTATTAAGAAGAAGAAGCAAGTTGGCACTGCTAGTTCTTCAGATGTCTTCATAATAGAATTATTTTCTTTTCCTACTAAATCCTGGGTGTACGACACTAGTTGTGGTACTCTTATTTGTAACACAAAATATGGTCTTGGAGGAGTAAGAAAGCTGAAACAAGTAGAAGCTATTGGAAGTTTTGACTTAGTTTTACCTAATGGCCTTGTGATTTGTTTAGACAATAGTCATTATGCACCTTCTATAATTAGAGGTGTTGTTTCAGTTCACCGTTTGGTTGAAAATGGATTTGTCCAGCGTTTTACGGATTTTGGAATTTCAGTTTCTAAGAATAATGCTATTCCTAGTAATGGTATTTATGAAATTGATATGCATGATCTTGTACCAAATGTTAATTCTATTTATAATGATTAGCACTAAAAGAGCCAAACATATTTTGGACTCTACTTATCTATGACAAGGAAATCGTTTCCACATCGTCTCGAAAGGGCGACTGATCTTCTTGGAATAATACATATTGATGTGTGTGGTCCACTTAGACATGTGTCAAGACAAGGTGCTAGCTACTTCATTACATTCACACGATATACATACTGATGGTGGAGTAGATATAGCGAGAAGTCTGGCAACCTCTGCATCAGACCATACTGACATAGGTACTGGGGCTGGAATATAAATCCTATCTGTCACACGATATGCAGGGTGTGGTGGTGGTGTGGCCGCAGACTCATCAGTCTTAAATGGCTCTGTCTCCTCCGCAGATGGGGCCTGATCAGTAGCTGGTAAAGCAACAACTACAGAGTTGGTAAGAGCTGAGTGCTCCTCCTCCTCCTCATCCTCATCAACCTCCATGTCAATATCATCATCTTCATCATCCTCTGATGACCCTTCCTCTTCATCGCCGTCATCTCCTCCATCGGCAGGATAATTGACAGGATCCTCTTCGGGGTCCTCATCATCATCCTCCTCTGGGTCTGCCTCAAGATTGGACACCAATACATAGTCAGGTGACTAAGCAGTAGGTGAGGAATCCTCAGCATCTGGCTGATCCTCGGTAACAATCTCATCATCAGCATGCTCTAGGCCTGGAACATAATCTGGCGAAGGTGGTGCCTGCTCTAGCTCCTCAGGGCTAGGCACGTAATCTAGAGAGGGTAGGGCCTGAAGAATGGCCTCCACGTATGGGTCCTCTGGCATCCCAGGCAGCTCAAGGTACTCGTGATCATCGGCTCTCGGTGATCCTATGTTTGATAAATCCTCAAATGGGCTAGAAACCTCCGTGTATGTAACCCCTGATTCATCTAAATCTGACATGACTGAATCTAAAAATTCAAAATAGATTATATTAGTATTTAATATAAGACCCTTATAGTAATATACATTTATATCATAACATGTATATCAATTATGAATGCATCTAGTCCAACCAACTAATGCAACAAGTAGTGTATGAATGAATGTATGCACATATGTATGTCCTGTGTAAAACCCCTTTGTATGAATTCAATGTTTTAAAAATGGTTATAGTCCAGCAAAAACATTTGACCTGGTTCTCTATAACCTTGGCTCTTGATACCAGTCTGTAACACCCCCAAATTGGGTCATAGCGGAATAAGGGTCCGGGGCATGTTACTTCTCGGATCAATAACACAAGATATATATATATAACGACCAAAAAGTCCTTTTAAAACTAATACATTAGATTTAACAAATATTTGATACAAATAGCCTGAAGCTTTAACTTGTTCCTTGTTATTATTACAAAGATACTGG
>BQNB010179965.1:0-12723 GCA_026074375.1 Tanacetum coccineum | reverse complement strand
ACGAGTTGCTGGATTTATGATTTAAAGTGTCCTAGCTCCTCAAATGTTTACTACATGATCTATGGATTATGATAGCACGAATAGTGATACAATATTTCCATAGAATAATAAATAAAAGTAAGATGTATGTTAAACTTTATAAAGTTTTGAAAACATAAACAATCATACTAAGACTTGAAATATTACCCTCAGGTTGCGTGACGAGGCCGTTACTTTCATTTCATATACTTTTGCCATCAATCAGATTTCCCTGTTAAGGTGAGTTCGTAGCCTCGCTTTTAAATCTTTTGAATACTTTATAAACCCACGAGGGGGATACATGCTATAAACCATAAATACAAGTATTTTTCCAACTGTAGTGAGTTTATAGCCACGCATTTTAAATCTTCTAATATTTTCATAAACCCGCGAGGGGGATACATGCTATAAACCATGAATACGAGTATTTTTCCAACTATATGTTATCCTGATTTATTATTGCCTAAGTCACCTTTACTGCCAATATTTCTTAATCATGAACCATTAATCACTTGCGAGTGAACGCGGATATTGTGGATAGATCTATCGGGGTGTGACGACTCCCGTTGGTGTACCTATACTTTCTGGTACCAATAGCACTATATTTGATTATAATGGGTAACTTTGGCAAGTTACCTTTCCACGAGGACATTTGCGCCTCAACCAATGTCACTACGGTGATTTCAATGTTAATGTATTGATATCATGAGCTTAGGGCAATAATATTATTTTTCTATGATAATTGTATGTGTTGCAATTATTACCACCTATGATAACTTGTATTTGATTATTTCCATGATAATTATAAATGCAATTACAATTATTACAAACTATGGGTGTATAACAACGTAACCCACTATTAAACTTATACTCAACTATTATAACTAAAAACCTATGAATTTCACTCAACCTTTGTGTTGACCCTTTTAGCATGTTTATCTCAGGTAATTGAGCAACCTATGGCACAGAGTGGCATTGGACTTGAGGACTTCCAAACTTGTTATCATTTAAACTTTATGTTTTCTTCTAGATTTTGGGACCTCCTTTGTAAAACTCTGATATGATAATGAATGATAACTAAATTTTCTAAAACGTCTCTTTATGAGTTGTTTTCTATGATTATGTTTGTTGATCCATGAAGTAATTCCCCAGATTAGCTTCTACTTCTATATGTTAAAAATAGGGGTGTTATAATATGGCTGAAAAGGAAGTTAGTATTGCTGATCCAGTTACTACTACTGGTAAAGTAGTTATTACTGCTAATGTTGAAGCTAGTACTGCCAGTCCAACTACTACTACAATAACTACTGTTGAACTTACTTTGGCTCAAACACTGGCAGAGTTGAAGAGTGCAAGACCCAAGACAAAAGGGGTTGTTATGCAAGAGTCAAGTGAAACAACAACAACAACAACGACAACAACAATTCCTTCAAAGGACAAAGGTAAAGGAATCATGGTTGAGGAACCTTTGAAGATGAAGAAGAAAAATCAAGTCCTCTTTGATGAACAAGAAGCTATAAGGCTACAAGCATAATTTGATAAGGAAGAGAGGATTGCAAGAGAAAAAGAAGAAGCCAATGCTTCCTTAATTTCACAATGGAATGATATTCAGGATAAGGTTGAGACTGACTATGAATTAGCTCAAAGGCTGCAAGCAGAGGAACAAGAAGAGTTGACAATTGAAGAAAAGTCTAAACTATTTCAACAACTCTTGGAGAAAAAGAGGAAGCACTTTGCAGCTAAGAGAGCGAAAGAAAGGAGAAATAGACCACCCACAAAAGCTTAACAAAGGAGTATAATGTGTACCTATTTGAAAAACATGGCATGATGGAAGCCCAAAGACTTGAAGACTAAGTCCTTTGCCAATGTTCAAGAGTTATTTGATAAAGCAATGAAAAGGGTAAACACATTTGTTGATATGGATACAGAACTAGTGGGAGGTAGTAAAGTAAGAGAATAAGGCAGTGAGACAAGAGAAGAAAGCAGTTCTAAAAGAGCAGGTGATGAGCTAGAACAAGAGCCTTCAAAGAAACAAAAGATGGAAGATGATAAAGAAACAGTTGAGCTTCAAAGTATGATGGAAGTCATTCCTGATGAAGAGGAAGTAGCAGTTGATGCTATACCTTTAGCTACTAAGCCTCCAAGCATTGTTGATTGGAAAATCATTAAAGAAGGAAAGATTGGCTATTATCAAATCATAAGAGCTGATGGAAATTCAAAGAGGTACTCATCAATGATTCAGATGCTTAAAAGTTTTGACAGAGAAGATTTGGAAACTCTGTGGAAATTAGTAAAAGCTAAGCATGGATATACAAGACCAGAAGAGGGATATAAGAGAGGACTATGGGGTAATCTAAAGACCATGTTTGAGAATAATATAGAAGATACGGTGTGGAGGAATCTACTTAGAAACAAAGTGTTGATTTGGAAATTATTTGATCCATGTGGAGTACACTTTATGAGGTTTCAAGATATGCATATCTTTATGTTGGTTGAGAAGAGATATCCCCTTACACCAGCAACAATTACATAGATGCTGAATAAGAAGCTTTAAATTGATCATTGCAATAAAATGTGTTATCAGCTTCTTAAGCTTATGACAAAGCAGCTCAAGAAACAGTGAAGTGTTTGGAAGCATCCTCCTGGTGATTATGAAGCTTTTAATGAAGAAACTTGATGATTTTGAAGATAAATATCAAGTTTAGGGGAGGATTGTTGGGATTAAAAGTCTTCTTGAAGTTACTACTGTTAAGGTATTAGTTACTGCTGCTAAGCATAAATTAGTGATGTTAGTAATCTTAATGAAAGATATGCTAAGTAGTTACTACTGCTAGTCTAAGTTACTACTGCTAGTGTATATTACTACTGCTAGTAATGTTAGTACTGCTAGAGTAAAGTTAGTACTGCTAGTGTAACTTAGTACTGCTGGTGAAGATTGAAGAAAACTTTCTAAGTAGTTAATGTTGCCTGTACATAGTTAGTGATGCTGGTACAAAAGTTACTACTGTTGGTGTTGAAAGTTAATGTTGCTGGTATAAAAGTTATAACTGTTGAAAGGATAAATACTGCTCAGAGAAAATATAAAGATTGCTTGTGGGATATGCATAAGATATTTTTGTAAAAGATACGTATAAGTTATTTGTTTAGAAGATTATGATAACTTAGGAAAATATTGTAATCCCATTAGGACTCCTTGGTATATAAAAGGGCTGAAAGATTACAACTGCTGAAAGGATAAAGACAGCTCAAAGAAAAGATAAAGATTGCTTGTGGGATATGCATGAGGTATTTTTGTAAAAGATATGTATAAGTTATTTGTTTAGAAGATTATGATAACTTAGGAAAATATTGTAATCTCATTAGGACTCCTTGGTGTATAAAAGGAGGACCTAGGGTATAGAGTTCTATGTATCAGTATCAAAGTATCAAATCGAGTCATTCATAGAATTTTCATAGCTTCAAGGTTTTGTAACCTTAACACTATTAAGAGTGTTTGTATTATATTGAGGCTGAAAGTTTGGTAAACTATTTGTTATGGATCTTATTCATTACTGTTTCATTGAAATTCTTCTTAGTATCATTGACTAGATTTCGCATAGTCTTTGATATTCACAATCAAAGTTTCTATCATAATTGTTTTGAATTATTCAATACAACTTAGCCTTATACAAGCTAAGCAAGATCTATTCTATTGGGATCAACAAATCTAATGACAGACTAAAGGGCTCAGTAACTGACCCAACAACAACCCAATAAAGGACCTCTTTAGATGTGTACACTTGGTGCTTATGCCTCATCAGTTTTGTTTTGTTTATTGTACAAGCCTATGGTAATAAATTTAGTTACGACCGAGCTATGAGTGTGATTTCTCTTATATAATCAACCACCTAAATAAATGAGTGTTAAGTGAATTATACTTCATTCCTTTTTTGTGAGGTGCTTAGAAATGTTTATCAAGCAAGAAAACCTTTGGAATTGTCAAACATCTCGCTTTTTTACCAAAAGCTTAAAACAATGAATCTTATCTCGTACTCGTACTTGGTAGATTTGCATCATATTTTTCTAATCATTCTTATGCACCATGTGGATTTTATTTTCTTTAATTCTAGATTTGCTCGAGGCCAAGCAAATATTAAGTGCGGGGGAATTTGATAACGCTCAAATTATACATGTTTTTAGTCGTGTTATCCGTACTTTTGTATATGTTATTTGGCTATTTTTATATGCTTTTGTTACTTAATTGTACCAAAGTGTATTTGAAAGTCTATTTGTAGCCAAGTACAAGAAAATGAAGAAAAAGATGAAGAAACAATGAATAAAATAAGTTTTATACAAGTACGAAAATCCTGCATCAAGATCAAGCTCGGGAAGCATTTCAAGAGCAAAATAATCAACCATTCAAGCTTCCAAGGCCCGAGATAAAGTCAAAATCAAGTTATATTGAAGAATAAAGACTCGTGGTCAAGTACCATACAATCGGAAAGCTTAATCGAAGAAACAATGAAAAGTATATGCTGAGAAATAAATCCAGTCGCCCGGCCTAAAAAAGAACCAGCTGGATGTAAAAACCATGAGGAGCCGCCTGACATCCAAAGGAGCCGGCCGGCTGGATGAAAATGCCACTCGGAGCCGCCCGACCTCAAAAGTAGCCGCCCGGCTGGATGAATATGTCTTCCCCAAGTTTCATTAATACACCGATTTAAGTGCCATTATGCCCCAAGTCTGATAAAGTCTTCCAAATAACTCATTTACCTACTATTTTATGACACTTAGAGCCCAAGTTTCATACTTGGTGGATAAGGGTTGATTTGCACTATAAATAAGACACACGTGGCTTGGTTTTCGATATGAAAAATTCCCCTAACACCATAAGGACGAATTTCCCCACTACATCTCTCCCAAAAGACCTCAAAACCCTTTGCCAATTCCAGAAGTAGTGCAAGATCGCTTGAAGTTTAGTGTTTGGCATCATTTTTTGGTTGGTAGATCTCTTGTAGTCGATTGGAGTCTTGAAGGTTGCTCCAAAACTTTATCTTTACTTATTGTAATCATACTTTGGGTAAACTTTATTACTTTTTAAGATGTTTGTTATTGATATGATTGTTGATCCTTCGTGTTTTGTAAAAATGATCATGAAGTAGTTTTTGTTCACTTGTTTGAAATGATGTAAACATTGATATGGAGTGTTTGGATATTTTCAATATAAAATAATGGTTTTCCTTATGAGTTTGTTTGAATTAAAACGTGTCTAATTAATTTGTTGGTAAATCATAACCAGATCTATATGTCGAAAGGATTTCTTGTGATGATTTATTTCAAATGTTAGCGTGCGTATATGTTTGGTATTTCATAATTGACAACTATAAATAAACATCTTAAACGGACTCGTAACAGTTTAATCAAGAGTATAGGTCGAAAGGGCTCTTCTGAACAAATTGGTAAAATCATCTTTCTAAACAAATGGCTTGTAAAAGACTTGGTTTAAAATAACGTTCATAGGTCGAAAGGGTTCATTAGTCTAGACCGTGTTATATGCATTTTCTTGATACTACCCGTTGATTTGAAATTGTATGACTTTGAATTTGTTTGCTATTGCTTAAGTTCTACCGAAATCTCTATACACTCCATTGATATGAATACTAGTTCCAAACAAGTGTTGTTTTTACTTATTGAATTCGCATCTTTATAATTTTTGCATTATTTGTTGCTTATATGGTATTGTGGGACGTGACATCCATTTTACCACTTTCGTGTTATTTGTTACATAGATTCTTCACAACCGAAAACATTCAAATCCTAGTGAACGACATCGGCTTACCACACCAAGCTAGCTACACACGATAGGGCCATACTTGCCCGAATGTGTTCTTAGCTTAATCCCGGTAATCCTTGTACAAAATTAAAACTAGTAGTCGTAAGACACATCAGGACCTATTAGGAGAGAGGAGTCTATTACTATCGATGGCTTGTAGATAAGAGGTAGACCAAAGGCCAAGTGGTAGGACATACCGAAGCCTGACCTGAAGGAGCTCTTATTGTCTGAGGACATGATCTCTGATAAGGAACACATGGAGAACTAGGATTAGGATAAATGAGTAAGGCGTATAGGTATAGAGGTGCATGGTAGCTACACAGGAATAGTTTAGCACCACTAGGTTTGGAGTCACATTACTTAATATGTCTTCTTGTCTCACAACCCACCCTTATAATCTTATATATTTAGCGTATCACTTTAGGCCTTTTATTTTTAAGTTACTTTGGATCACTTTTTGCCTTTTAGTACTTCATGCGTGCAAGATTTCAGGCTTTTATGCTTTAAGGCTTATTAATATTCGTTTTGCTCTATTCCCTATATGTTTGAACGATTGTATCTCATAGTTGCTTTGACTTTTATGTGTGTTTTATTTTTACACTTGTTTGCTCTTGCGCTTTTTATTACTTATATTTGATTGTATAGTTTTACCTTCTTATATGCGGACTTTTGAAATATGATTTTTATGTGACCTTAGTGCCATTTTTTTGTATATTTGCTTGCATGCTCTCATGTTTTTATGTCGGTATGCGTGTATGTCTTTGCACACTTGTATATTTTTGCTTTATATGCTTTCTCTCATGTCAATGTTTTTTTTATCATCACGCCCTCCACACATAAAGCCTATTTAATTTGTTTGCACACACAATTGCCATAGGTCTTTTTAAAAGTGGTTCATTTACTGGCGAGAGTCGAGTAGAGTTATGATCTCACCTCCCTCATACTTTACTCTAACAAGATTAAGTATTGTTGTTATTGTGCTACTGACAATTTAGATAATACAAGACCACACTCGTAGGAAGTAAATGCTATGGAGTAAATGTATACTAGTTATACACATGATACTATATACAAAAGTACAAAACTCTGGTAATTTAACGATATACATATCAATAATCCTTTTTATCAAATTGTTAGAAAGCTGATCTCTTTCACTGAATCTTTTATGTATGTAACTGTTTTTGCGCGGTTTACAAAATTTTTACTCAAATAAAAATCAAATTAAAGCTATGCGTGGGCTTGTAGGGAAATTTCCTATATAGCTTTCAATCTTTCATAACAGCCTAAAACTTACCGAACTTTGATACTCTTTTCCTTGACTGTTTGGGAACCGATTCATCTAACCTGGTCATCACCTTTGGTTGTTAATTTAATCTACCGTGTTAATTAATCTATGATTTTCTAGTTACTGTTTCTAAGTATTCTGTAGAGGCAAAAGTTCAACAGACTCAATAAACCAATTATAGTCACTCATTTTTTCATAAAAATAATAAAAACCCACTTTCTATCTTTTTTTAAAAAATTAAATATCTCACAAACCGTTAATCATTACGCAAAACAGAACATACCATCGCGACGAGAATTAAATCATCTTTCTATAGAGGGGCACTTCTATATATACTTTCGACAAAAAAAAAATCGAATTTTTTTTTAGATACGTCTGAAAAAAATCACATATGATTTGTATCACAAATCACATGTGATTTTATGAAATCACATGTGATTTGTATCACAAATCACATGTGATTTTTTCAAACGTGACTGGAAAAAAAAAAAATTCTTCGAAAGTATATCGAAATAGATGTCTACTGAAAGTTAAAAAAATACTCGTCGCGATGGTGTATTTTTTGTCGTTTGACGATTTACCGTTTTCAAGATATTTTATTTTTAAAAAAAGAGGTGAAAAGTGAGTTTTTAATAATTTAATAAAAAAATGAGTAGTTAAGATTGGTTCATTAGGTCTAAGCTAAATTTTGAGTCTATGTTGATCTCAACTAATGTCTAAGTTTCTTACTGTTAGATTTTCTCGCAGACCTTTATGTCTTTATCTAATTAGACTAAGTTTTTGCGAAAATGATCTTATTAATTTACATTGTTCAAACAAAAATTTGAATCCACCAACCAATTATCTGTAGATTTTGCGGCAGGGTACGTGACCTTTATTTTCGGCTCTTTATTCCGAGTACTATGAGAATATTCAAACTTTTTTAACTTTTACGTTGCGTTTTTTAGTTTAATTTTTAAAGAAGAGAAAAGAACCGGGAAGAAAACAAAATAAATCATGTTTTAAAGTTTTTTTTTAAAGAGAAGAGAATAAAAGAGGAAAGAAAATTTGGCTAAACTTTCTTCCTAAAAATAAAATGTTTTGAGATAAGTTATATTAAAAAGCTTTGAATAAGTATAACTACTTAAATGATCAAATATAAAACATAACTTTAACATAAAATAAAGAGTATAATTGTAAAATCATCAATTATCTCTTCTTTTTTATCTTAACTCGGGAACATGATATAAAAATTTAAATTTTATTCCTTTCTTTGTTTTTATGCCCATTTTTAATTCTTTTTTTCTTTTCTCTTATTTCAAAACTTGAGAACGGAGTGTAAGTTTCATTTCAATAAAGAGGTCTCATTTATTCGTTTCTAATTTTTTTTCTTTGAGACAGTATTAATCCTGACATGAAGTAGAAGTAGAACACATATTAGAATATTAGATTAGGGTTAGTCTAAATTTACTAAATATTTTTTTTAAATTTATCATGATTGGTATAATGATTATGTCTTTTCCATTTTTTATTAAAGATTTTATATAATTATGTAATCATTATGCATTTTACTTTTTTTCATGATTAGTGTAATAATTATGTTTTTTTATTATTTTTTATTAATAACTTTATATTTTTTATTTATTAAAAAATACATGATTTGTCCATGTGGTTTACCCTAAATAACACTCTCCGTCCCTATTCGATTTTAATTACGCAGTGCTCCCTAATTTTGAAACTTGTAACTCTCACAAATCATGTATTTTTCAGGGTAAACCACATGGAACAATCAAGTATTTTCTTCTTTATTTAATTATGTTAGGTTTAGTCTTTATTTTAGCAAAAGTCTAGGGTAATCGAGTGTTAAGTTTTCTTTACAATTCGGTCAAGTAAAGGTCGTGGGTTTGTTTGTCCCAAGCCCAACCCATGTGTTTCACAGCCTACTTAGGGTTTGGAGTCGGTGTTTCCTTCCCCCTCATCTCTATAAAAGGATGTGAGGGGGAGGGAAGGTTTTTGACACTTCATTCTTTCAATTTAATCATTCGGTTAGGGTTATTACTTGTGCATCGTTTCCTTTATTTTTCTGTCGTGATATTGTTGTTGTTATTGTGTGTATCTTCTTGTTTCGAAGTTCCGTTCTAGTAACCGGGTTGCAGGCTGAGAAAAGTCTACAAGTGGTATCAAGAGCTCGGGTTCGCGGGTTTTATTGGTTATCTATGATCGATCAAGAAGGGTTATTTTTTGTTTGGTTTATCTCGGAAGGAGCAAATTCATAATTATGTTTGGGCTACTAGATTATCGACAACAAAGGATTCTTGCGTTCGGTTTCTTGGACGTTAAGGGGCAGCAAGGATATCGACACTATAAGGGTTCTTGGGGTTTTTTTCGAGTTGTCGAGGTTATCGACACTAGTTATCGAAGACTGAAGGTTACTCTGTTTTGGTTTTCTGTTTTCACGTCAACAACAGAAGAAGAAGCATACCAGGTTATATTCAAATTATTTGAATAATAATATATTAATCTTAGTGGGAAAGAAAGGTTATTATATATTATTATTATTGGAAAATAATTATAAGGTTGATATATTATTATTTTTATTCAATAAAGGAATAAATAATTTGAAGGGTTTTTTTCACAGGGGACTTTGTTGAGGTTTCAATTTTTGTGAGGGTATATCGCAAGGTTTAGTCGATCAACAAAGGGATAAAATAATGACATGAGCCAAGTTTGACATCGAAAAATTCGATGGAACTGGTGATTTTGGGTTATGGAGGATCAAGATGCGTGCTTTATTAATCCAACATGGATGTGAAGCAGCTCTGGAGGTTTTACCCGCAGATATGGAAGCTCAAGCGAAAGCTGACCTGAACAAGAAAGCTCACAGTGTCGTGATTTTGTGTTTAGGTAACAAGGTTTTAAGAGAAGTTACCGGGGAGACGACTACAGCGAGGGTTTGGTCAAAGCTCGAGACTTTGTACATGACAAAGTCATTGGCCAATAAGTTGTACCTGAAGAAGAAGTTGTATACATTCTACATGCCGGCTAGACGAAAGATTTCCGAGCTTATAGATGAGTTCAACAAAATCGTTCTTGATTTAGCAAATATTGAGGAAAAATTCAAGGATGAAGATCTTGGTTTTATTATTACTCACTTCTTTACCAGCATCATACGAACACTCTGTGGATACCTTGCTCTTTGGACGGGATTCTTTAACTTTGGAGGACGTGATGGCCACACTAAATTCAAAGGAAATCAAAGAAAGGTCTAAGGAGAAGGAGGATGATGGTGAAGGGTTATATGTGAGGGGAAAACTGATCGTAGGGATTCACGTTAGTCAAGGGAAAGTCAAGATCAAAGTCTCGAGGTGGAAGGCTCAAGTGCTATATTTTCCAATCTGATGATCACTTAAAGAGAAACTATCCGAAGAATAATCGCAAGAAGTCAACAGGTTACATCAAAAAAGATAAGCAACCAAGCTCTAGTGGTTTGACTTATGATGATTCTTAGGTGATGAAGGTGATGAGTGCACAGGCGCTGCTAGATTGGATCATGGATTCAGGATGTTCATATCACATGACACCTAGGTTAGATATACTTTTTGATTTTCTGGAATGCGATGGGGGCAATGTACAGTTGGGTGACAACAGGGAGTGTAAGATCAGAGGTATTGGCAAGGTAAGGATACAACTGAGAGTTGGGTTAAGTTTTGTATTACACAATGTCAGGTATATTCCTGAATTGAAAAGAAACTTGATATCGCTGAGAACTCTTGAAAAAGTGAGATTTACCATAAAATTACAGTCGGGCAAAGTTAAGGTGATTAATGGTTCCAGGGTTGTTTTATCTGGAATACGAAGGGATAATTGCATATACTCTTTGGATGGCCATGCAATGGCAGGTGAGCCTAATGCTAGTGTTGAAGAAAAAGATAGTCTTGCATAGGTTTGGCACAAAAGACTAGGACATATCAGCGAGGCGGGATTATAGGTGATGGAAAAGCAAGGTCTGTTTGGCACAAAAAGTCTAGGGAAGCTTGATTTTTGTGAGAATTGTGTTCTAGGAAAGTCACATCGAGTCAGGTTCGGTGTATGAAGGCACACTACTCAGGGAGTGATAGACTATGTTCATTCAGACTTATGGGGTCCGTCTCAGGTGGAATCATTTGGAGGTAAGAGGTATTTCTTATATGTTGTTGATGATTATTCCAGGAGGGTTGGGTTTATATCCTCAAATTCAAACACGAAGAATTTGGAAAGTTCAAAGAGTGGAAGCAGTTAGTAGAGAATCAGACTAGGAGGACGGTTTAAAAGCTGAGGACATATAATGGTTTTGAGTTTTGTAACCAGGAGTTTGAGCAGCTATGCATTGAGAGTGGGATTGCTAGACATCTGACAGTTGTCGGGATGCCGTAGCAGAATGGGCTAGCAGAACGTATGAACAAAACTCTCATGGATAAGGTACGCTGTTTATTGATTCAGTCTGGATGGCCCAAGACCTTCTGGGCGGAAGCGACATGCACCCGCATATCTTATCAATATGTCACTATCGACAGCGATTGAGAAAAAAGACACCTGTGGAGATGTGGTCGGGACATCCAAGTGATTATAGGATGTTGAGGTTTTCGGCTGTGTCGTATATCCACACGATAAACAAGGTAAGCTCGATCTGAGAGAGGTAAAATGCATTCTTTTGGGGTATCCTGGGGGTGTGAAGGGGTACAGACTATATAGGCTTGATAATGAATCACCTAAAATAGTCACTAGCAAGAACGTAGTTGCCAATGAAAGTGTCATGTACAAAGACACGTTGAAGGATTCTGATGCATTTGCTGATAAGTCTGTTGAGGAACTACATGTTGAGGTAGAACTGTAGAGGTTAAATAATCATACGCCTGAGGAAGATCAGACAGATCAGGAAGATGGCGATGATAAAAATGCAGAGGATCAAGAAACTGATCAGACACCGGATATTACATATTATCAGTTGGCTCGGGATAGAGAGCCAAGGACAAGAACGAAACCTTTGAGGTTTCAAGATGAGAATAATATGGTTGCTTACGCGTTTGTTGCAGCAGAGAAAGAAGATACTCATGAACCATTGACATACCAAGAGACAGTTGCTTGTGAAGAGAGTTCAAAGTGGAAAGATGCTATGAAAGAAGAGATGGATTCTCTGAGGAAAAACAAGACCTGGGAGTTAGTAGATCATCCAGCTGGGCAAAAGTTAGTGAGCTATAAATGGTTGTTCAAGATAAAGGGAAGGATTAAAGGTGCTCAAAAGCCTAGGTACAAGGCAAGGTTGGTGGCTCGTGGATTCACACAGAGGGCAGGTATTAATTACAATGAAGTATTTTCTCTGGTAGTTCGACACACATCCATTAGGGTTATACTTGCATTGACTACGTGTAAAGATTATGAGCTGGAGCAGCTTGATGTAAAGACGACATTTTTACATGGGAATCTTGAAGAAGTGATCTGTATGAGGCATCCACCGGGATATAAACAAGGTAACAAGGTATGTTTGTTAAAGAAATCTGTATATGGTTTGAAGCAGTCACCTAGGCAATGGTATAGGAGGTTTGATAAGTATATGCTGATCAACGAGTTCAAGCATAGCAGTTACGACAGC
>BQNB010179960.1:0-12723 GCA_026074375.1 Tanacetum coccineum | reverse complement strand
TTTAGTATTCTATATATAGACACCATGTGTTGTGATGATATACATTCTTGTTTACGCCTCGCGTTTCCGCCTTAGCGGGGTGTGACAAGATGCTCTATCAAATAACTACTTACTTATATCAAATTGAAATCAAAACGACATAAAGGAATGAAAGTCTCGCAACGACTTCCAAAATACGAAGTATCCAAAAAAAATAATCAATAACAACATGACGAGGTAAAGGATGGGATAAACTTATGCTGGGCCTCTGATTCGTCCAAACTATACCTTAAAATATATATAATATATAATAAAATATATAATAAAATAAAATTTATTTAACCACTCAACAATTTTCATATCCTATTTGCATAGACCATTTAAACATATTCTATTGACAAAGATCATTTTAAACATAATTTTTTCCAAACAACAACACAATACTTCCAAAGGGTTTTTATAATTAGACATCAATTATAAAATATGTTACTCAAACAAAGGACACCATAATACCAACACGGATCGTAAAACACCGTACAGACCCTAACACAATTCTATTGTTTGAAAACAAAAGAAAATACCAGGAACCATATACTCAAAATAAAATCAAACGAACTCGTACAAGAAAACTCATGCAAGACGTTACGTACCCAAAAGAAAACGTAAGGTCTTATCCAAAATAACGATCGACAGAGCAAACCTAATAGCATCGATACTAACACGTCGCCAACGGGTTACGAAAACCAAGGGATATACAAAGAAGGGAGTAATGATCCACACTAACATGTTAGGAACAATTAGTGCTTAAGAGAAACTTTTTATACTCATACGAGTAATCAATGCAACGAAAGAACTAACGAAACGCGCCTATATCCGAAAGAGCATATCCGAACAAACAATATACATCAAGACGTCGAATAGGAAAAATCGGGTATCCTTACTAACAAAGTACGATGAAGGGATGCTAAGTTTAGACTTAGGAAATCCGAACAAACAACCGAGCAACGAGCAACCACAATAATAGTAATACTAGGTATCCACAAATGCTAGATAGAAGGGAAACTTACTATTTATACAACTCAACTTAACATATCCTTCAATTAGGGTAAGAGAATAATTCTCTACCCATACCACCATCCTTATCATGAATACACATATAAAAATCATATTACACTACCACCTTACAACCAAACACAATTAAATGCAATCATGGTCACAAGTCTACGTGTGTGATGCCTTTATAATTATGTTGGCCACCATAATTATAAGTGCCTCCTTTCACACGCGTACTTACTTCCAAGACTACCCATTTCAATCATAATTCACATATAAACACATATACCATATTGCACATCTTAAACCACTCCAACTTAACACATAAAGGATGCTCCATCAAATAACTACTTACTTATATCAAAATAAAATCAAAACGATATAAAGGAACGAACCTCTCGCAACGACTCCCAAAATATGAAATATCCGAGAGAAATAATCAATAACAACATGATGAGGTAAAGGACGGGATAAAAATATGTTGGGCCTCGCTTGCGTTTGACTTTGCCTCCGCAAGAATCACCGACTCTGTGGATCCAGACCTATTACGCGCATCCGAAAAACAATCAACTATCCTATCTCCTTCGGTTCCACAAGAGGCTCCTCTTATGGATCCTTATAACGCTTAAGTCCAGTTAGGAAAACGGTTCCCCAACGAGACTTCTTACGGGTAGGGGAAAAACATAGCTAAAATACTAAGAAAGTAATATATATCATATCAGATAATGGTAGACAAAATAACTAAATGAAAACTTAACAAAATAGGAAAATATAAGCTATGCAATATAGCGGGGAAGCATAGCAGTTATAGCATTAAACACTTAAGCCCTAAATGCATCTACATGAAGGACCCCTAGGTTATAGTCTAGGCTCAACCACCTACTTCTCTATAACCAAAGGCTCTGATACCAATCTGTCACACCCCGCCTAGGCGGAAACACGAGGCGTAACATCATGGATATCATCACAACACAATGGTGTCAACAATAGAGAGAACTAAATGAAATAGATAAACAAATGAGACACAATGTGTCATGAAAATATCTAACATAAGATAAAGGAGTCTTGCATTACGATAGCAAAGTCATACCACAAGGAAACATAATCCAAAAGTCTAAACATCCAATAAACAATCAAATAGCAAACAATTCAAATGACATAAATAAAATCTCTAGGAGAATGACTCCGCATGCAAGCCTACGGTCTCACTAGCCACTCTTCCTAACTTCAACATCCTTAAAATGGTTACCTGAAAATGATGCTTAAAACGTCAACACAAAGGTTGGTGAGAGTCATAGGTTTAAGACACGAATATCAAAGCTTATAAACAATTACTATGATTAATGCAAACATGGCAGGACAATTACTTCACTATCATACAAGCTAGCATGCAAATGTAACCAAAACGAGCATGGGAACGGAACGTGTCCCTCGATCCAACAAATATCAACAATTGGGTAGGAACGTTACACTCGATCCCGATATCACAACAAATAGGTAGGAACGTTACCCCCGATCCAAATACACATAAGCATTTAGCACGTAACATACAATAGCCAAGTAAAGTCCATACACTTTCAAAATAAAGACACATAATCACAGTAATTTGAACATTCCAAATCCATTTGCATCATTTCCATCCCAATTTAAAAGCGATGTAAAAAGAGGGACTATGAAACTCACTTGATGCTTAAGCAACTTCCCAAATCCTTGCACAAAACTAAACAACAAAACAATACGTGTTACACGCGACTAAGCCAAAAGCTTATACCCATGTAACAATCATATGATGGATGTCTAAGGGTTTGATTAACCATCACGGGTCGCTCCGACACCATGCCCAACCTTAACCTCCTCATTAACACGTTACATTAGTTAACTACAATTTATTCAAAAATGCAGAATTTTAGTGTGTCTTGACTAACTTAAAAACCTTACTTGATGACCTTTATAAATTATACCAAAAATCATCTATGTTACTTTATGTGTTATCTAACTACCATTTGATTCCCAAAAGCCATTTACATGCACAAGTACTCCTAAGAAAATCAATCTTCAAAACAGTCCTAATTCGGACATGCACGCACACTAAAATTTTTGGCTTATTAACCAAACTTAGACTACTATTCAGAGGCTAATTTTCATGTGGGAGTTAATAGACATATAGAACTTAACTTCTATGCTTTGGCAACGCTTAATTCGAATTTTAAGTTAGGGTTTCACCTTCCTAAACATGACCTAAATCTGACCCGTATTTACAGATTTGACAACTTTTAGTGTAACCAACATTTGTTCTTGACTTCTATAACCTCAAAAAATTTTTGAGGCTGTTCTTTTTGGAAAGTAACATTCAATGAGCTACTGTTTAGAGTCCAGAAAACACTCAAAAACCTAGTACCATCATGAATGTTCAACCTTTCGTGAAACATAGCCCTAAATTATGCTCACACACTAAATCAAGAACTGACGCAAACCCTAGGATTTGAAGATTGAGGTGTGTGTGGGATGTATGGTTGGGGGCATAAAACATCATGATCATAACCTAGCCTAACCCTAATCCTTATTATATCATTAGTGTTCGCTTTATTTTCTGTATTATTTCTATAAACCTAGATCTAACCACAAAAATGTTACATTGAATATATAAAATAGATAATATAAACCATGCAAACCTTGAAGATACACCGTGAACAACCTAATCTTGAGGGTTCATAGATCAAAATCATTTGTCTTCCTCCTTTCTTTAGGATGGGTCGACGACAAAAAGGTTATGGAGGGCTGATTATGTCATCATAGGGTTTAAGGACCCTTACCCAACTAACTAAATCCTAATCAAAGCCTCACTACCCTAAGATAAGTGCCCAAAATATCTCTTCTTTTTTTTCCTTTTCTTGAGCCGATTTCTACATATACATACATTTATTTATTTTTAAATTTATTTATTACATCATTACTTACATTACCTTAAGTTTTATAAAAAAACTAAGCTAGTTTGAGTAAACCTTTTTACTTAAACGCTACTTACTACACTTTCTAAAAATAACATTCATTTCGTAAATTCACTTTCTATTTATGGAAAGTTTACTGCAAACTTCCATATTTCAATCACATGCTTCATTTCCAATAACTTACACTTCTTATACCGCTTAACTCTTAAAAACCAAGAATTGACGTAGCAATGCATGCAACACGTCTTTCATTTCCATTATCACCACACGTGAACAAATGGAATACTTAACACCAAACTCATATGCACATAAAATAAGATAATCATATACCTCTAAAATGACGTCATGCACATATGTAAACCACTTCAACATACATATAAAACACATAGCACGCAAGAAACATACAAAATGGACACTTAGCCATTTCTAAAGGTATAAACTAACCTGCTCAACTCACGGTTGTCACACAGTCGATCTTGAGTAATACTTTGTCTTCGAGAAGCTGATTAGATGCATTATTTTGTGTTTTATATAGGAAAATACCACCAAACTGCGACATTAAGAACATCTTTTAGTTAAATTCGTTGAGCCAAAGTAAAGATTTTGATAATGATTTCTTTGGACAGGTTGTGAGCCCAAAATGAAGCAGTTCTCTCGATCATCTTCCTCATAAGCGAAGCCAAGTGGCAAAAGGTTAGGGAGATTCATTTTCATATTGAGAAACAGGCTCGAATCACTCCGAGGAGTCGATCGAAGAAGAGCTAGGGGAAATAATCGCTAATGAAAGCGGTTCGAGAGTTCTTCCCACGTTTTTGAATATGTTCCCCTTTCATTGAGATTCGTCCAGCCATGTTTTTGCTTCGACCATGAGTGCAAGGGAAAACATCATCTAGGCGAATAGCTTCATTCTTGGTGTCTCTGTATTTAAACATATCACATATTCTGAGGAATTTGTGAATGTGTTTGTGAGGAATGGTTTCCCTTGATGAGATTCAAGTGGTTACCTTTAATGGCGAATTCGTTTGCGGTTTCAGGAATGGTGATTGCAGAACCGGGAGTCGGAGCATTAACACGGTCGGCAGCCCACATGGGTTCATCATCCATTGGATCATAATTTCGAACAATATCAAGGAAGTGATGAAAATAATTGATGTTGAGAATTGGCGGATAGACAACTCTCAGGTGTTGAGGTGGATTGTTTCTTTGTTCGAATGAAACTCTTCTATTTTGTCGACGAAGTCTTCGATTCAGAGTAACGTTCAGGTTCAGGTAATGGGTTCAACAAGTTCACAAGCCTAGGAAGCACGTGTATGCAAATGAAGAAATGTGTGATTGCATGAGGTGGGTTGCCAAGGGATGAATTTAATGTGGTCCAGGTTAGGTCCTAAGAAAACACAACGACGATTTTTTTTGAAAAGAGGGAATGTTAAAAAATTATTTTTGAATGGGTCTAACAGAACAACTTTTGAAAATCCCCGCGGACAACGTAGCCAAAAAACAATTGATGTGTTTTGAAAAGCTTTAAATTTGATAAGACTGAGATTACGTTTTATAAGAATTGAAACACACGGGTCAAAGTAAAACACACGAGTTATGAGTACAGATCATATTTTGGTAAGAACAAGGTATTCCACGGGATTTTAGCGTAGTGTTGAATATCCACTGTAAAAATAAACTAACTAAATATGAGAAATATGAACCACTCATAAAATTTTCTTAAACTTATAAGCAAAGGGTGATAGTTACGATCTTAGGTGGGGGTTCTGTGTTGGATGGGGGAAATGGGGATGGAGCTTAGGACTTATAGTATTAAAAAAGAATTTTCTCGTTAGAAAACGTTACCACAAATTAACTTAGTGTTTTAACTATAAGACTTATGTTTAGTTAACACGATTAAAAGATTCACTTAATAAAATAATCCAGTTACATTATATCAAATCTATTTTTTGTTTATCAACAACGAAAGTAGATTCTTTCCTCGTCACAAACGAATAAAGATCATAGACAAATCTTAAAAAACCTATATAGATCAACAACGGGTCTTTCGATCGACCTATACCGTGTTGAGTATGTAAAATCAAAATTCGATAATCAAGTTGTTATAATAAGAAACGAAGGATTATAACATAACTTAAGATTAATAAATCATAATTATACAAATGCTTATTTCATTATATTATTATTTCACTAGAGTATCAATGAGAGATATAGCCTCTCATGGCTAATGAAGTTCGATAAACAAAATTAAAGGGAATATAAAGAAACAAACTAATTTCCGAGGTAAGATAAAGATCCAAATTCTCCCCGTAACGAAAGTATGGAATTGAAATAACAATTTTTTATTCCTTATAATTCTATATAATCTTAGCTCGTTCTTCCTGTTAGATCTTCAATCTCAAAGGTATATGGTTTTTTATTGTTGAAGAAATGAAGAAACTTATTGTTGAGGGATATGAAGTGAAGTGAGGAATGGATGAAATGTGTGAAAATTTGACCACTATATATAGGCTAAGTTTGGGGTAAAAGTGCGGCGCACATAAAAGATTGTGTGGCACAGTTGGTGATTAAATGCGAGGGGAATTTAATGTTTATTAAGAAGTGCGGCACACAAAAATATTTATGCGGCGTACTTAGGGTATAAATGCAATCCTCATTTAATTGACTTTATTTCTTAGACTCGCTTGGAAGTGCAGCGCACTTAGGTCAAGTACGGTTTACTTATGCCTTTTTTAGCTTTGAGTCTTTTTCTTTTCTTCTAACTTGCTATCTAATATCTAAAACACTTAAACTTTATTTCCTTTGAGCTCGGGGTGACTTCAAGTAAACCTGCACATAATTTATGCTATTAAATATCAAAAGTTCACAAAAAATGATAAAATATATATAAATAATGACGCTATAAACATGTACAATTTAGGCGTTATCAATTTTCTAATGGCTTGTAATCAAATTAGATTGAAAACCGGTCTCAAATGTCAAAGAAAAGTGTACGTGTCAGTGCACTTATCTTAAAAAGAAGAGAAATCCTTCTTAGGGAGGTAATTGAGGGGGATTTGAGTGGGTGGGGTGGGGGTGGAATGCAAGGGGGGGGGGGGGGATGGGATGAAGGGAGGGGTTGTGCGTGGGGGTAGGGATGTGTTTGGGGGGGGTGGTATTTATGAGAGGTTGGAGGGGTGGGAGGGTAGGGGTAAGTACGGTGAACGTATGCGTATGTATTTTTGAATGTATGAGTTCGTATCCGATGTAGTGTTGATGGACATTAGTGGAGGGTATAGCAACCTGTCTTATAATTTAAAAGATTTGCTTCTAATTTTCGTTCTCTTTTTTTTATTGACCTTTTGGTTGCGTTTCTAGTTTTTGACGATAGAAGAACTTTTAACGCACTACTGGTATTTGCCTTAATCTTTTATTAAATATCGGGGGTGGAATAAACGTTTTCTTTGCCTATTTTCTTACTATCAGTGTTTTAACTTCTTCCATTAGGTTTGATCTGACGTTTGTTTCTTTCTTAATCTACACTTTCATTCTTGTCCTTTTTTTTTTCTCCCGTCTTATCTATCGGTGATCTTTCCTTATGATTTTCCTCTTTTGCTTTAATAACTCACCGGTTCGATGTTTTTGCTCTCACGTCTACCATGAAACTTTGTACTATATGTTCCATGTCTAGCCTTCTACCATTTTTCTATCCGCTTTTCCGGACTATTTTTAATTATTAAAATATGACTTTCCCTATCTGTCGTTGTTGGCTTCCGGTAAGTTTATTCCTCCTTCTATAAGGTTGGTTTTATATGTAAGGAAGTACTCTCTCGATCCCCTTACGGTTGTTATGGGTTTCACTTGTGCTTGCACATTCTTATTTATAGATGCTCCATCTTCGTGCTTTACCCTCCGACTCAAATACTCTACTATCCTTTTATCTTTACTTTCTTCTGTCTACAACCTGTTCTTCTTGACTGATTTATTTCTGGTCTTCATTATTATTCTACTAATCTCTATTTTTTGCGTTTGTTTTTTTTATAATATTATTTATTAATGTTATATTTATGGTGGTATTGGGACAGCCTCCGCGTAGATTAGTTTTCTCTCTCTAATCCTCCTAAATCTTGTTATTCCTTCCTGTCTATTAGATTTCTGGTTCTCCGATTTCTAGCTTTTTTGTCTGTTTATCCTTTCCTGTTCAGTTAAATTTTTATTGAGGTAATTCCTGAGCCTATTTTGTTAATACAAATAAACCTTAAAAACATAAATTTCTATTTTACGCTCATGCTATTTTTGTCAATAACAACTCATAAAATCGTATTAAGTAAACTACCTAGATCACACACATTTTATAACTAAAACACTTTTATAAAATATCCATCTTTCCATATTTAGTAACTTACAATTTTAAATTACATAAATTGTAAATAAACCTTTAAATGTCTTTACATCATTGATGACATAATCACCTTACCATATCCTAGGGTAATCTACCAAGATTACATATAAACCTTTAAAGATTTGCTATCCAAATATCATATTATGTGATCAAAATGGCCGATTCCATTATGGTAAACACTGGCCGTGAATTCCATACAAGCAAGGGAACTTACCGAACCAGGCTATAGGACAAGCCTGATCCATTTTTAGTTATTAGTTCGTTTCCCTTCTGTCGCCCCCCCATGGAACCGGTAAAACCATGGCTACAGTGCAGTTTTTGCCTATAAATACGCAAGCCCATTTCTCATGTTTTTCCTTCACCAATACTCACTCTAATATATACTAACTATATGAATCATAATGCGGCATTTATAGTTACTAGATAGTTTTATTATATCATTTGTGTAATTCTCTTCGGAAAGAAATTACCAAACACCTCCTTTGAATGACCAAGTTACAAAGAACCTTCGCTTTCGCATCTCCATACACATAGTCGGTATCTTATACTTCATTTAGTATTGTAGCAACATCCATAATTCTTGTATAAGTAGTGTGATGCATTGGGGTTTGATCAACCTTTGTTTGAATCCAGTATTTAGCTTTGTATCGTTAAAAGTTGTAAGCGACGTTGTGAGGCTTCTCCGTCAGTTGAAGGTGATTGATGACTAGTGTTTACTAACTCTCGAGTAGGTGACTTAGGGAGTGGAGTAGGTCAAGGAAGGTGTCCTTGTAGTCGAACCACTATAAACACTTGTGTCTTAGTTCTATCTCTCTAACTCTTTACTTACTTGCATTTTCATATATACTAGATTACAACAAAGCAACATAACGTCAACACTTCAAGATAAGATCATAACTAATCTTTAAACAACAAAGTTAAATGGTAAACACTATTCAAACCCACCCTATCCAACCTTCTAGTTTTTGCCACAATTTGCATCAAGAACTATGTTACCAAGTTTTAAAATATATTATATTTTAAATCTTTAAAACGATTATGGATTCGAAAAACTACAAAGAGGGTGAATCTATGCAACGACCACCTTTCTTTGAGGCTAATTGCTTTATTTATTAAAAAAACATTTTGAAACCTATTTGAAGTCTAAGGATATTGATCTTTGGCATATTATAGTTTATGGTGATTATAAACCCATCATTAAAAATAAGGATACCGGTAAGGAAGAAGTTATTCCGTATGAAAAATATGATGAGTCTGATAAAAAAATGATTTCTAAAAATGATGAGGCTAACATGGTTCTATATAATGCTTTAACTAAAAAGGAATATGAACGAATATTCATGTGTAAAACCGCTAAAGAGGTTTGGAACTCTCTTATAATTACCCATCAAGGTAACAAACAAGTTAAAGATAATAAGATAGATTTGTTTGTTTAAAAATATGAAGAATTTTTGATTTTCGATGATCAAACTATTGATTGCGCATTTTCTAGATTTAATACTATCATTACATCTTTAAAAGCACTTGATGAATCTTTTTCAAGTCGTAATCATGTTAGGAAATTCTTGAAGACTTTCCCCACTAAATGGCGTCTGAAAGTGATGGTAATAGAAGAAATCAAATGACTTAAATACACAACCAATAAAACGATCTCATTGCAACCTAAAAGGTCTGATGAGTATGCTCACACGGCCGTCGGACGCTTCCAAAGATCAAGAAGGAAGAAGTAAAGAATCTCTTGCTCTAAAAGCAAGAAAAGTATCAAGTGACGAAGAGGAGTCGTGTTGGGGAAGTGATAAAGAGTATGCCATGGCCGTAAGGGATTTCAAAAAATTCTTTAGGAGAAAAGGGAAATTTGTTCGTCAACCCCATGACGACAAGAAGAATTTCTAGAAAGTCAAGGAAGAGAAGAAGGGAAAGGAGGATCGAAGATGCTTCAAGTGTGGTGATCCAAATCACTTCATAAGTGATTGTCCCAAACACTCCTTTAACGACCAAACGACATTCGTTGAAGGATGTTGGAGTGAAAGTGACGAAGAAGACGAATACAAGAAGGATGAGATTTTTCTCATGGTACTTGACAACAATGAGGCACTGATACGGCCCTGTTAGGGGTTGTATCGGAATAGGGCACCACTTCAAGCATGTGCTGGCTCTGTCAAAAAATAGAAGAGAAGATTAGAGATATTTTTATCTTTTAACTTGATTGATTGAATGATTATAATGAAGAGTATTTATAATAGCTTAACGGGCCATGGGTCTATTATGGCTTTCCTAAACAAATAGTCAAACGCATTGAATGCGAAGACATTCCTAAACAATGACTTTCCTAACACAAAGACATATCCTAAACATAATAAACTATGATAATATCCTAACCATTGGCGTTTTATTCCCCACTCCTTCACAACCACCTTGTCCTCAAGGTGATGCCTAAAAATTATCTTGATTCTAGGATCCTATAGTCGTCTTTGAATTTTAGCATTCGTTGCTATTTGTTGTTGCTGTTGTCGTCTCAACATTCCCTTCATCATAAGCACATACAAATCTACCTTCCTACGTAAACCCTGGATTTCGCTTGCTACGTGAGCACACATGTTCTCACACAAAAGAGTTTCACCTCTGCCAATATAAACCTTAAACACCTTCATAAAGTGGTAGGGTATACTAATTTTTTTTCGACGACGTCGGGTCGAATAAAATTATGCGTTCTTCCATTGTCGATGAGCACATGAACTTCCCCCTTACCGATTTTCCCAAAGTTGAGAGCACTGCTAGAACTCCCATAGACCAATAATGAATTAAGAAGTGAGATGTCACCGCAATTTTTTCGACGGTAGCATCACATCATCACCCCCGTCCGTAGCCGCATCACCCAAGTCATCATCCTCGCCTCCCAAGCGCTTCACCACCACCCACAACCTCTTCAACACCAACATACTCATCATCATTTAAGGACCCTTCAGCTTTAGGTGAAGCAAATTCACCCTGTAATGGTAGAATGACATCTATTTTCTTTTCAACAATGTGCTCTTTCTCTTCCTTTGCAGTTATCTCAAAACGAACCTCGGTGATACGAGCTTTAAAGAAGTCCTCTCCCAAAGTTGAAGGATTTAACCTAAAAAATTCCTAAATTTCTAGGTTCGTGAAGCGTGTTTTCGCTGCACGGGCCAATAAAAAGCTTCATCTAGAGTTTAGGGGTTTGACCTGAAGAGTAAACATTGTAGATTCAGTTTAAGTCTGGAGATATAAAACGACTTAAGTAAAAATTAAGGGATCGTTACTCGTTTTATAAGCATCTCAAACTCATTCTGGTATTCGGCCACCGTACCCATTTGCAAGAGCTTAGAAAGTGCGTATTACGCGTCCGGATCACTGCCGCCAGATGCCATGAACAATTTTTTTTTGATGAACAATAACTGTAAATAGTGCCCGATGAACATTACCGTGAATAGTACTTCGTTGAACAGTAACTTTTTTTATCCTTAAATCGGTAGCCCTCAACGAGGACTCTCAATGAAAGAACCAATTGATACGACCATGTTCGGGGTTGTATCGGGATAAGGCACCACTTTTAGCGTGTGCTTGCTCCGTAAGAATATAGAGAAGAAGAAGAGATAGATTTGCACCACTATAGTGTGTGCGAGCTCCTTAAGAAAATAGAGAAGAAGACTAGAATTGTTGATCTTTAACTTGATTGAATTCATTGATGAAAACCATTCGGTATTTATACCGAATAAAAGACAATAACTCGTTTCACAAGTTGACTCACAAGATAACTCCTATAATAAAACAAGATCCTTTCCTAAACAATGACAAACAAAATACGAGATCCTTTCCTAAACAATAGACCAACTTAATAAACTAACATAATAAACTATAATAATATCTTAACCATGGGCGTATCAGCTACAAACAAGATCTTGGAAGCAAAGAAACAAAGAGATGGGCTGCAACAACATGACGCCCAAAAATAAAACACCACAAAAGAAGAAACCAAAAAAACAAAAACAAAAACAAAAATTACGTAAAGAGATCGAACGGCCTCGAAATCCAGCAAGTCCAGTTTGTAGGTTTCGAAGAATATAAGGGTGTCTTTAGTTGGAGGGAAAACACCCTTGTTTCCACAAAATATTTTATGAAAAACAAGGAAAACAGATATCGCGTTCAAATCATTGTTTTTCTATAAAATTCTCTACAAAATACAAAACATGCATTTCTCAACTTAACAAGGGAAACTACAAAACCCATTTTATTTGTTTTTCTTGTTCTTTGTAACCCCTCTTATTTTCTTGAGAATGGAAAATAGTATCACATGAACGCGATTTTTATATTTTGTGGAAAATAAATCTCCTCTTTTTTATT
>BQNB010179958.1:0-12723 GCA_026074375.1 Tanacetum coccineum | reverse complement strand
TACATAGTGTCGCCCCTCTATAGAAAGATAATTTAATTCTCGTCGCGATGATATGTTTTGTTTTGCGTAACGATTAACATAGTGTGAGATATTTAATTTTTAAAAAAGAGGTGGAAAGTGGGGTTTTTTATTTTTGATGAAAAAATAAGTGGCTAGGATTGGTTCATTGGGTCTATGATAAATATTGGGTCTATATTGAACTTTTGGCATATACACCATATTGACGTCATTCAATATGGCGTATCCAGTCTTTTTTAGACACTATAAATAGAAGACTCAAAAATGAGTTTTCAGTGTGCAAAATCATATTCTCTAAATCATACATATAAAAAACAATTTTCTGAAGAAAAGAAGAGCAACCAAAGGTCAAGCATCGATCACGATTCCATTGAAGACACCGTGTAATTCCTATACTCTTATAATCATTTGATTTTTGGTATCGTTCGGTAAAACGTTTAGTTTACCTTGGTTATTTGATCACGCTTAGGTATTAGACATCTTGATGAAGATTTAATGTTTTGTTTGTTTTAAACTTGATTTCTTAATTTATCATTAAAAGTTTAATTATGTTTATCACATGATACTTGTCTACGTGTTTGAATATGCGACCTATCATTCAACTTGGTCTAGTTATGTCTAACAAGTGAACTAGATACTGTGATAGCTCTCCATATCGTGTTTTATATTATTGGACCAATAGGATCACAAATAATGTTCTATCTTTGTCTTTAAATTATGAGCTTAGTTGGACCGGCTGGTGACCCGTAATGTTTCAACAAGTATGTTCTTAATTAATTAATAAAAACTTGAATAGTGAACTACGAGTATATAAAATACCTCAAACAACAAGTGGATAAAGTCCTGATGGGCTAGGGTTTAACAAGATCACCATTGCTTTAATCCCGAGATAGATTATAATTAAACTACAAGGATGCTTTATGCGGATACATTAATTGTGACAAGATTTAACGTGTCTAGGTCTTAGGATGATGTCCCGCCTAAGTCTTAAGAATAATATGCAGCTTCGAGATAAGAAATTATTACACTAAACAAACAAACCAGTATTTAATTAGATTTAATATGGCTAATACTTCTATCATTTGGATTTTACCGCTCTTTTATCTTTTGATTGTTTGCTTGCATGTTTATTGTGTTTAGAATTGATTATTGTCACCATAAAACATGTGCCAGTCTCTCAGGCTGAAAACCCCCATTATCATTAGAACTAGGATTAGCATAGGTTTAACAAGTAATTAGAATTAACTTTATTAGATTAATTAAAATACTAATAAAATATAAGGTTAACGACCTCGCTCTTAGTGTTCGACACTCTACTTACCACGAAACTCCACTCGATCGGGTACACTGCCCGTTAAAGTATTGTTTTAGGATAAGTCGGCTAAATATAAATTTAAAACTTGATAATCAATAAATTGACCCTTCATGACAGCACATCAAGTTTTTGGCGCCGCTGTCGGGAAGTGAAAAAGTTTAACCTTTAATTTTATTATTATTTCTAACCATTAGCTTAGAATAATTTGATTAGTGCAATTATTTCTTTTTGTATTTAATTTAATTGTGTGATTAATTGTGTGTTTAAATTCCAGCATTATTTAATTGTTTTCAAAAGTACTCTGCTTTGTAGTTCGTTTCTTTGTTTCTGATTTCCAACATAGGTTTATCATGGATGATCCAAACATCACTATGGAAGAATACATCAGACTCGAAGAAGAAAAGGCTCAAAGACATGGTCGAACATTTAATTGGCAAACTGCCACATATGATAAGATGGAATATTGTGAAAATGAGGACGATAGCTTTATGAAATTCAAAACTGAATACCCAGCTATACTCTTTGATGATACATCCGATGCAACACTCTCATGTGAACCCACGCTAAGTCCTCTTAACAATAACAAAATTAACTTTAAAATATCATTTGACGAATCCAACGATGAAGATTACATGGTAATTTTTAACGAAAATTCATTTTCTTATAAAATAATTTCTGTCGATAATTTGAAAACGGATTCAGAAAATGAGAATGATAAAGTCAATATGCCATCATCTCCGTCACCAAAACCTATGATTGGTTATATTAACGATTCTGACTTCTTTAAAGATTTTGAGAGTGAATTCCCAGCCATCGCTTATAATAATAATCTAAAGTCTAAACCAGACCCACTAATTGAACCTTCTGTAAGTTCTCGACATATTAATAAATTTGATTCAAAAAATGAAACATCATTGTCCAAATATGATGAAGAGGAACAAAACATTTTATACTTTAATGATTCATTTCCTCTAGACGTAAGTTTTCCCAAGAATCTAAAAACGAACAAGGACAATAATGATAATATCGATATAACACAGCCTTATAGAAGTAATGTAATAAACATTGATACTAAAATGAACTTCCGAGAACAAATCACGATAAAATCAATAAAGTTTTCAACAAGAAATTTTTTATCATAACATTGAATGCTAATATCGTGAGTTGGAATTGTCTTAACAACTGGATGCCATTAAATCTCATTAAAAATTTATATGTGCCATTTGGCATCCCGTTCGACCCTAAACTATCATATAAGGATGGTGTTCATACAAAAATATTGCGGATGCCAAGGTACTTTGTTAAAGATTTTAAAATTTGGTCTCCAAGAATAAATACGGCGTATTAAGGTACACCTATATGCCGTATCAATTTATTGTCTAATACATCGTATTGGACAATTCCCTATACGGCATATCAAGCATGGGTATAAAAACCCAGCATATACGCCGGATTGTTCTTCACATACGCTCTTTACTCCACAAGCAAAAAAATTTACCAGACCTTTTTATCCCAAAAATCAAATCCTTGTTTTTGTATCTCTCAAAGTCCTAATCAAAAGGTATGTTACTCTACTCTCTTCTTTTTTTTGAATTGAATTAGGGTAGAGTTTGATTTTGAATTAGGATTTGCGTTTTTTACCATGTATTCTGATGTGTCGCCATGTAGGTTTTTTTATGTATCAAGTTTTACTATTTATTTAATGTCGACTATACCTAAAAACAACACTCTAACGGGCAGTGTACCCGGTCAAGATGTAGCTTCGTTGGTAAGTAGGGTGTCGATCACTAAAAGCAAGAGCGTTAATATCTAATTTATCAGTAATTTAGTTAAATTAATCTAAATTATGCAAAGCCTAAACTAATGATAAAAGAGGGGTTTCAGTCTGAGAGACTAACACGAGTTTAGGTATCTAAACTAAGGTTTTGATGATAAGTAAAGCGATAAACATACACAAGAAGATTAACAAAGGATAGACAAACGGTCAAGTACTAATATAAAGAAAATATATCAACCATGAATAGTCCGATAAAACACAGATTTGTTTATTAGTACATTGATATCTTATCTAACGCGTCCGCATAAAACATCCTTTAGTTTAATTATAATCTATCTTAGGGAATTAAACTAGTGGTGATCCTGTTAATACCCTAGTCCATCAGGACTTTACCCACTTACTGCTTGATGGTGTTTTATTGATGAGGTGTCATTTTATATACTTTTTCGGGGTCGTTTAATGTAACAACTCGAATTTCAGGTCAATGTCTATCCCTAGCTAAGATAGTTATTTTAGTTATGCAAATAGTTATATTCGTTTATGCTATGTGAGGTTTGATAGAAATTTCCTTTGATAAGGTGATTTCAATCCGTGGTTGAATTTCTATTCATTTTTAGGGTCTAAGAGAGTCAGAAAATTTTATATTATTGCTCCGAGAGCGTGATTATGTTATTTTTGTATTTTACGATGTTTCCATGAGTTTTTGTAAAAACCGTGTTTAAAGGTCGTGTTTTATGAGGTTTTAACTATTATTAAACGTTTTAAAGTAAAATTAGTAGCACGGATTTTAACATATTTACTAACGCGATGTTACCCGAGTTGTTGGCTGAATTTACTTATAAAAGAAATTCTTTTGTATTAGTTTTGAAAAGAGATTAACAATAGAGGGACTAGAATTGCCAAAGTATCAAAGATGTTTTTTATAAATAGGACACCACCTATCACAAAAACTCTTTTACAAAAAAATTTCATCCTCTCCCTCTCTTGTTCCTTGTTCGACCGGCCACCCAAACAACTCCCATTTCCGGCCAAAATTTTAAGATGCAATAAAATCAAGCTATACGATATTAATCCTTTTTTAATCCTCTACATTTCCAACTAAAGAAAACCACATGTACTAAGTATTTTGAAAGTTGGATTTTGAGGTTGTTCTTGGACATTTCGTGTATAAAGGGGTGTTCAAAGAGGGTAGATTGTTGATTTAAAGGCTTGGTTTTAGTTGGAAAAGGTTTGGTTTGGGTCTTGCTTGCTCTTCCAATTTAAAAAACACAAGGAGGGAAGCCAAAAAAATTTCTTGTTTGCTTTGTGAGTCTTCTAGCTATGTTTTGATGTTGATAAAATGTTCATATTATAAATATTATAGTTGCTGCTAGATGATTCAAGTGCAAAATTGATTTGAAAGTATTTTGAGTATGAGCATGTGTTTGATAGTTTTGGTACAGGTTTTTAGGCCATTTAAACATGTTGGGATAGTTAGATTTTGCTAAAAATGAGTTTTGATATGACTTTGGGTTGACTTTATTTGACCAAAAAGTTTGGTCATAGCGTGTCGAGAAATTTTTTAAATCTATTTTAGGCTATTGGTAATGATAAAGGATGTTCTAAGGTCCGTTTTGATATAAGGTGAGCCTTGTAACTCATAAAAATGAACTTTGACTTTTGAAAGTCAAACTTGAGTAAACTTGTGAATAAGGTCTATAATGAGCAAATGGTTAGTAATGTTAGTTAATTGATAATGAAATGTAAAGTTTGGATTATATTATCCTTACTTTCGGCAAACTTTTTAAAAATGAAAACTTTATGGAAAATGTTGTAATATGGTTAAGTGCGTCAAGATAAAAGGTTTTGCGTCGCACTTGGAGATTTTAGTATATGATTGTATATACATAATAGTAATATGTATGTATGCAAGTATGTAATATATGATCTATTATACTCTTAGTCACGTACCGTTATATATGTATAATATAGGTCGCGGTTAGACGTGAAGCAAGTTGCGTTTGTTAAGTTGATTGATTTGGATCTTTTGCTTAAGGTGAGTTTATAGCCTCGCATTAAATTCTTTTAACTATTTTTAAACCCGCGAGGGGGATACATGTTTGTTTTATAAATCAAACACATATGATTTTATGGTATGCTAGACTCGATTATGAGACTGTTTCCGCATAAGTAGCTATTGTCCAAGTCCCTTATTTCATAAACCGTTAATTGCCTTGTAAGGTGAATGCTAATGCATTAAATAAATCTATTGGGTTTGACAACCCTGTCCGGGGTTTGAATCTATGTGACCACCCTGTCAAACGGACATTTTGTATTTAGAAAGTAGTAGATATATGACAATACTACCTTGTTTTGGGGCACCTTTAACATATGAAATGCCATATGTATTGTTAATGTTTGGTGTCATGAGCTTATTGCGTGAAAGAAAAGAAGTTGCTATACATTGCATTTGTTGCTTTATTTTCCCGAGAACTAATTATGTGTTCAAAGATTATTGCTTATCAATTATTTTAAACTCTATGAATTTCACTCAACTTTGTTTTTGATGTTTTAAACATGTTTTATCCTATGTAACCAAGGATGAAGGCAATGATAGCGTGGCGGTGTCGTGCGTGTGATGGATTTTATGGAAGGACTACTTGTGTGTTCCTGTCTTTCAAAAACAATGTCTTAAATTATGTTAAAACTATGTCTTTTATTTGAAACAATTGTCTTTTAATGATTGTAATAGACGGTGGTTGTGATTCTATGGGGACCTAAACGCTTTTAACTCTAAATAATTATGGAACACATGTTTAGTAAAGCGTCTTATTTGGGTCGTTTTCTATTATCTTGGTAAATGGTGCTATTAATAACTCCCAATTGCTAATTTCCGCTGTGCAATCCAATGTACGCTGGGTGGGGTGTTACATAGTGGTATCAAGAGCCTAAGGTTATAGGGAACTAGGTCGAGTCTTTTTGGAAAACCTAAACTATAATGCTTCTACACGCACACCAAGACTCCTTGTTGCCATTGGTTACCTAAAGAAAGAAAAGGTAAATTTGTTGATTGTTACGCATGGATATATGTTTACGTATGTGTTATATGTATAAATTAAGTAGTTTAGTATGGATAAATTTATCCATGTGATGGATGCATGAATTGTTATGTATTGGCGCATTTATGCATGTGTTGTATGCATAGAATGGCATGTGATTATATGGTAACCATCATTATATATATTTAAAATATAATTGAGATATATTTAGGACATTAACTTTTTGTTTGGTCGAATGGCTTCTCTTTCAAGATGATTGTGTGGTCGCGAGACGGCGCATGCATTGGTCGAGAAGAAAGGAATAGCAAAGGACGAGTATTATGGTAAGTTGATTTTGGACTTGGGTAATGAAGTGCGTTCTAGTGTGGAGCAAGGAATGACTGTAATGGAAAAGCTGGTTGAGAAGCTTGGTAATATTGAAGACAAGGTTGAGTGTAAGAAATTAAAGAAGGAACTTGAAGAAGCAAGGTTTAGCAACACATTCCTTCGTATGCAGAATGAACGACTCGAGAGAGATCTCTATTGGACTAGTGTTCGATCTCATGAGTTCTATCAAGAGATGATTCGTAGGGTATTTATGTTTGAAGTAAGACCGAATGAAGCTATCAATGTTTCGATTGAAGATGAGAAGAGTCCATCACCCGAGCCACAAGGATCTCCTTATGATTCGCAGTAGTTTAGTTTCAATTGTAGTTTCTTTTGTTGTGTAATCACTAAACTGAGTCCTCAGTTAGGAGATTTCATGCTATTGGTTGTAACGATTTGTATCATTTCATGAAACAATGCAACTAGGTATTAATTCTCTTGTGATGAAAAATGAATGACTATATTTTGATTTCTACTTGATGTTGTGTGACTGTTGTTGTGATTGATTTGTCATTGTACCATGTTATGAGAATATCATGTGATGAATGCTTATCAGATTGTTTTTTGTGTGACTTGATAGAATCATGCCTCCAAAGTCTACACCTATGCTCAAGCTGCTATTCGTCGAATGATCAAGGAAAATGTTGATGCCGCTATTGCTGCTGAGCGGGCAAGGCAAGCAAATGTCGGAAATGATGCTAGTGGATCTGGGCCAGTTAGAGGTTGAGAGACTGCACCTGCTGTTTGTGAGTGCACTTTTGCTGGGTTTATGAAGTGCAATCCTGCTATCTTTCATAGGGTTGAAGGAGCTATTGAATTGCAAAGATGGTTTGAGAAAACTGAGAGTGTTTTTGAGATCAGTGAACGTGCAGAGGGCAAGAAGGTGAAGTTTGCTTCTGCTACACTGGAAGGACCAACTTTGACTTGGTGGAAAACTATCGTTACAACAATGGGTTTGGAGACTGTGAACCAAATGCCTTAGACTGAGATGAAGCAACTGATGATTGCGGAGTTTTGTCCGATAGAAAAAGTTTAAAGAATGGAGCACGAATTGTGGAACTTGAAGGTTAGGGAGTATGATGTTGTTACTTATACTCAGAGGTTTAATGAACTATCTTTGATGTGTCCAAGAACGGTAAAGCCCGAACGAGTGAAGGTTGATGCTTACATCAGGGGATTGACAGATAATATCAAGGGTGAAGTGACATCTTCTAAGCCTACTAATCTGAACGAAGCTGTACGTATGGCTCATAAGTTGATGGAGTAGAAATCGCAAGCTAGAGATGCAAGGATTTTGGAAGGAAAGAAGCGAAAGTGGGAGAGCTTTCAAGGTGGAAATAGTTGTGGTAAAGGCAATCAAAGGCAAGGAAATGCGCGAGCCATGGTTACCAATCCTACTGAAGGAAAGCTTCCTTTGTGTGAACAATATTTTACTCGCCATGTTGGTCCATGTATGATTAGGTGCCATAAGTGTGGAAAGGTTGGGCACAAGGCATGGTATTATAAGGAGAAGAGTGTTTCCATAGGTGCTAACGCTCAGCCTGTCTGGACTTGTTATGATTGTAGTGAGCGAGGTCATACTAGGAACCGATGCCCAAAGAAGATTAAGCAAGAAGAAGTTGGAGAAGTTCATGGTCAAGCTTATGCTATTAAGGATGATGAGCCTCAAGGTCCGAATGTGGTTACAGGTACGTTTCTGCTCAATAACCGCTATGCTTTTGTTTTATTCGATTCGGGTTCTGATAAGAGTTTTGTGGATACTAGATTTAGTTCCATGCTTAATATCAATCCAATTAAAATAGGAGCTAGTTATGAGGTAGAATTAGTTGATGGAAGGGTAGGTAGTACGAACACTATTTTGAAAGGTTGCACTTTGAATTTAGTAAACCATATTTTTGAAATCGATCTTATGCCGATTGAGGTTGGTATGTTTGACGTCATCATCAGTATGGATTGGCTTGTCAAGCACGATGCCGTTATTGTCTGTGGCGAGAAAGTTTTTCATATACCGTGTGGAACAAGATGTTGAGAGTTGAAAGCGACAAGGGTGTATCTCGATTAAAGGTCATTTCGTGTATCAACGCCCGTAAGTACGTCGAGCGAGGTTGCTATCTGTTTTTGGCACACGTGACGGAAAACAAGTCGAAGGAGAAACGAATGGAAGACGTGCCTATAATTCATGATTTTCTTGAGGTGTTTCCTGAGGAGTTGCCAGGACTACCACAACCGAGGCAAGTAGAATTTCGAATTGATCTAGTACCGGGGGCTTCCTTCTCTTTGAATTTTGAATTGAGCTAGTACCTTATGAAAGATTTAAACGACTTCAAGGGCTTCCTTCTCTTGATTCTTGACTTCAAATTTGTTGAGTTCTTCCTTATTTGATCTTCCTTGGTCTGGTTTAGAGCTCCATTTGTGTGTATGATGAATTTTGAGGTGTGTTTGAAAGTGTAGGGGGGGTTCGGCTATTTATATAGGTCAAAACCCTTGGTGCCTAAGTTTTATGCTTGGAGTAGGGATCAAAGGCTGTAGGTAGTGACTAATGAAGGCTATAGGGTGCGTATGAAAGGCTAGAAGTGTAGCTTTGAGTGGTGGAAGGCGTACAAGGGGTTCGGTTTACAAAGGGGTGATAAGGAGGTGGCAAGAAGACTTGGTGGCCAAGGGAGGCGATAGAGGTGCTTTATAGGCTGCTTGGGGTGGTAGTAGGTTAGTCATAGAGGTGCTTGAGGTGTTAGGGTGCTAGCTTAGGTGTAAATGGGTCAAAAATGAAAGAAAAAAGGTGTCGGGTTGGTTTTGGTCTCGGGTTAGGGTTTTTGGTTTGAATTCGAATTAAGGTTAGCTTTTAAGATAGCTTAAGGTTTAGGATTAAGATTAAGGTTTAGGATTAAGGTTTAGGGTTTTAGATTAAGGTTTAGGATCAAGGTTTAGGTTTAAAATGAAATTAGGGTTTAGAGTTTTTGATTAAGGTTTAGGATTAAGGTTTAGGGTTTTAGATTAAGGTTTAGGATCAAGGTTTAGGTTTAAAATGAAATTAGGGTTTAGAGTTTTTGATTAAGGTTTTAAGATGATTTGTAGTTTAGGTTTAGGGTTTAGAAGTTGTACATTGAGTGTTTGTATGTTGTGTTTAAAAGGTGGTAAGAAACTAGAATGAATTTGGAAGGAAAATGAGTTAGTTTGAATTCGTGCTTCATGGATTTGTACATTGAGTTTAAATGAGTTGTACATTGACTTGGAGGGAAATTACATTTCAAATGTTGTGCATTGTACACTTGTACACATGTTTGAAGGCTTGCACATTCATTTTATATGTATACATTACATATAATTAGCGTTTTGATATAAACGTTAACGAATAAAGTCTATTTTAATATAACATTGTAAATGGTATGTTAAATGGATAATGTATTTGGTAAAACTGATATTAGGATATTAACTTGATATATTTGGATTTTTACATGATATAAACATAGATAGAATTGGCATAGGTAGGTTGCGTGAGCTCGTTCACTTTAGAGATGCATGTTACGTTGCATAATGAGATAAAGCAAAAAATTTCCTGTAAAAAGGTGGTATATATAATAGATGGATATTACAGTGCATCTAATTTAATAGATAGATAATTACATTGATGAAAATTACGGGTTGTTATAGATGATGTCACCAACTCTACAGGACGCCGTCAAAACCTACTTAGTGACAGCGTCACAACCTTTCACGATAGCGTCAACTCGCATGACCCAGCCTAAGATCTAAAATATTCTCTTTCATGATGGTGTCACAATTAAAACGCGACGTCGTCGCAATGATTTATCTATATATACAAATCCGTTTTTAGTGTTTTAAGTGTGTAACTTTAGAGTAAAAGAAAGGGACGAACCCTAGTTCGTTTAGCAGCCATTAGGGACGAATTTAGGGCCTCAAAACCCTATTGTACTTCCTTCAATTCATATTTTAATCAAGTAAGACTATCTTAATCATTAAATATGTATTCTTGTGTGATTCTTATCTGTTCTTGCTTTATCTTTAACATGATTGGCTAAACCTCCTATTGTGTTCATTTATGATTGTATGAAACCTAGAATGTAGATCTTAGTGGTGTTGCTTCTTGTGATGAATATGCATGTTAGGTCTTAGAAAACCAGCTTTTGTTTGTATCGCTATTGATATGTCTAGGAAAACATGATTGTGTAGAAAGGATACCATCAAGTAACAATCTTCATACTACCTTTCCCCTTAATATGGTTGATCCACTTTTAATATATTTCACATGCATTTAATATACTCTTGGGGGCCAGGTAACTGTCTTCATACTACCTTACTTTGTGTTTTGCCTCAACGAAATATTAAATAGACGGTGGGTTCGTGTAATTTGTTCATGACTTAGGAAATAGTTACATAGATTATCATAAGTGTGACAAAGCAACAACACTATGAGAAGCAATCTAGAGAGTAATACATGATTAAATGAACACAATCTTTTATTACATTGTTATCACAAGTAGCTTAGTTTATATTTAGTTTAATAGCTAAATCCCAACCAACCTCCCAAATATATGATTTAACTTGCTTTCCTATAAACATAAAAATATAAAAATAATCTTCTCTCAACCCCTAGAATTCTATTAGACCGTGATCAAGCCTTCCCAACCTATTCCCTTAAAGAATGATAACAACCTCCGAGTCTTGCCTATACTACTACTACAATGGTTAGGTACTCTACCTAGGGAGTTGTAAAACTTCTTGTAGAAGTCCCTTATGACAACCGCAACAAGTTTTTGGCGCCGCTACTGGGGAATAATTAGGTTTTGATCATAGTTTAACTTAGTTCTACTTGCTTGAATCCTTTCAAGTAAGACTTTAATTTCCGTATATTAGCTTTCTCGTAGTCTATCTTTTCTTTGTGTGTTTGTTCGCAATTTCCATTAACTATTCCACTCTTCATCATGGAGAAGGCGAATCCACCACCTACCAACAATCATCCTATCCTACCAGCTGTGCTGCGTGCATGAATTAACCAAGAGCTCCATGAGATACATGTGATTTTAGCCTTTGTTGACTCTCGCCTAGAGTGTATTGAACAATTTCTTAACAACTTCGCCAATCAACCTAATGAGACCAATATGAATAACCTCAAGTCTGATAATGAAGCGGTAGATACACCCTTTGTTTCTCCCTTTCCTCATTCAAACAATGACTCAGATGATGGTGAACTTCTTAATGAGCTAATTGAGTATAAAAATGCGAGGACACTACGTCAAGAAAGAATAATTAATAGTTTGGATGGGGATGACCTATCATTCGAATGCATGATAGGCTTTAGGAAGTTTACTGCCTATCTCGACCCTTTTTTACCAATGAATATTATCTCGTGTTAGACCTAGTTTTATATGAAGTGATGGTCATTAAGACTCCCAAACCATGTATTAGTCTAGTAAATGTTCTGGTGAATTCTATACGCTAATTGGGCCTAGTTACGGGCTTTAACCCCATTAGATATCAAGCCTGGCCTTGGAAGCCCACTTAAACCCAAGGTCGGCCCATGTACACAACTATATAAAGCCTTCTCCAAGTGTGGAGAGGGTGTTGCTCATTTTTCTCTTTAATGTGTAGCCACTTTTTCTTTTGATATTTCTCTCTCTAAACTAATCTCTCTCTCTATAGTTCTTCCTTTTAATTGTATACATGTGTGAAATGATAAGTCTATCATGTGGTATCAAGAGCCTAGGTTAGGTTTAGTGGTCACATTATGGTAATGCTTATTAGAGCTTATTGATTCGACTTATTTTTCTATTTTTTCTTTTCTATTCGGATAAAAAAATTTCTCTATAACTTCATTACTGGGCTTATTTTTGTTTTGTTTGAATATAAAACATGTGTCTCGTATTTCATAAAAGAGGGTGCATTTTTTTTGTTGGAAAAAAATGGTCACGTTTTCTTAAGCTTATTTGAGCTTAAGACAAAAAAATTATATGCTTGTTATTCTCAGCTTATTATGGTTCGTCTTTGTGGATTGGTCCAAGCTTATTTTTGAGCTTTTTAAAGCTTTTTTGGTTATCTTATTTGTAGTCTATGTTCTAGCTCTTTCTTGTGGAAAAATGGCTTATTTTTCTCACTTTTAAGTCCTTACTAGCTTATTTGTTTGTCTTATTTTTTTGGGCTTATCTCCGTTGTATAAGTGCTTATTTTCAAGCTTATTGTGGTATCTTTGTTTC
>BQNB010179957.1:0-11558 GCA_026074375.1 Tanacetum coccineum | reverse complement strand
CACGAACTCACCGGTGGACATTATAGACCAAATACAACAGCTAAAAAAGTCCTAGACTCAAGCTTTTACTGGCCAACAATCATCAAAGAAGCTCATGCTCTTGTTCGCCTTTGTGAAACATGTCAAGAACAGGGAATATATCCAAACGTGATAAAAAGCCCTTAAACAGCATTCAGGTATGCGAAATTTTTGACATATGTGGTATTGAATTTATGGGACCATTCCTAAAATCATATAAATTCGAATACATCTTAGTCGTTGTAGATTATGTATCCAAATGGGCCAAAGCTCAAGCTTTACCAACCAATTATGCCAGAGTTGTTATTTCGTTCCTAAAAAAACTCTTCTGGCGTTTTGGAATGCCTAAAGCTCTCATAAGCGACCGAGGTACTCACTTCTGTAATAAGATAACGGAAAAAATAATGAAAAGTGGTATGTGCTTAAATACACATACATTTTACCTAATAAAGCAAGCTAAAAGACCAATAATGACAAAAAATACATGAGAAATACATTGTATATGTTTATATCGTAAATTATGTCTTGCAGGTACAAATTTATCAAAAAAGGACAAAAACAAGGCCAAATTGGACAAAACCGAGCACGAGAATAGAATGAGCGTGAGAAAACAAAGCCGAAGGCGTATTTATCTTTAATGGGCCAACCCGTACCCATTTTATTGGGCCGGGTCAGCCCATTAAGATTTATACTTATAAATCCTTAAGCCTTATACATTTTAAAGTCCAATTCCTAAATATCCATTTCCTGGCCCAAATTTATAACCCAAGCCCAACACCACTCTCGGGTCAAAGGTCAAAATCAAAATACCCTCCATGTTTACTATTCAGCCTTCCTCTTAATATTCACCCTGTAACTAAAAGAACGGGTAAATCCCTTTCACTCCATGCTCCTAAGCTTCTAGATGACTCCCTGACACATCTGACACTCACTAAGGCCACGCTGGAAATCCCTTAGACCCTCATTGGCCAATGATGCGTGTATTAAATCAAGGGCTAAGGATGATTGATTGGAGGCGGTTACGAATCAAGGGCTAGGATTGGATGATGAGGATGCGCCCATGCTCTTAGAACCTTTTTCTTCAGGCTATAAATAAAGAAAGGATCACACAGAGAAAATCATCTAGTGTAGGAGTAGTGTAGTGTAGTTTAGTAGCTTATTAGTAGCTTTTTTTAGCTTATTGTCCTTCTTTTAATGTAATTTCCTTTTTCAATAGCTTGTACCTCTTTTAAGATTAATAAAATTAAGTTTCATTTAAACTTCGCCTTAAAGTCCGTTTTACTTTTAAGCAATTATGATTTAAATAAGTTTTGAATTCACTTAAATAAGCTCAAATAAGCTCATTACCTTTTAAGCTATTGCTTATTCAGCTAAGACTCCTCAAAGCTTAGCTGAATAAGCCTTTTCATTCTCAAATACCTCAAATTCTGCATAATGAGCTTTTGGATGATAAGCCAGATTTGGATGGGCTTATGGTGTTTACCAGCTTGTGCAAACAAGCTAGAGCTTGTAGATAAGCTCTTTTGAGCATTTTAGATCCCTGTTTGAGCTGGGATCAAGGTACACATTCTCTTTACATTTTAGCTTAATATCTAGTGAACTTATTAAACTGCTTATTTCTGCTTATTTGTGTTCATATAGTCTTGAATTAGCTTATTGCATTTAGCTTAGAGTTTAGTTTAAGATTGATTTAAGTTTTCACTAAATCTGTCCAAAATATAGTCATAATCTGCTTATTAGTGTAGCTTATATTCTAAAGCTTATTTTCCTAAGATTTTTGCTTATCTGTCCTTATTTGCTTTAGTACTCCATCTGTTTTTACAATTCAAGGCTCATAATAATCTGTTTTAGCTTATAAATGGATTTTAAAGATTTAAAGGGGTGTTTAGAATAAGGAATTAGAATATGGAAAATTAGTGTGTAATCTGTTTTTGGCTCTCAAATCAATTTCCATAAGCTTTAACTTAGTCTAGATATTAGTTTTCACAAGTTTTAAATGAGTTTTGTTAAAGTTTTAAGTCAGTTTTATCATGTTATCAAATCTGCTAGTCTAAGTGTTTTCCAAACTGCTCATTTGTTGGATTAATAGAAAGCTTGCTTAAGTTGTAGTTTCTTGTGTCCAATTGAGTGTCTAATGCATCATTGAACATCTGTTTTTGAGTCATAAATCCTTTGGATAGCCTGTTAAATATTTGGACCAAAAACTAGTCAAACTCATGATTTGTCCTTAAGAGTCTCTCATTGCAGATCAAATATGGGTAGAGTATAGCTTTTATTTGGTTAATTTTGATTTCATTTAGCTTATTGCAGTTTATTTTCATTCTGTCTTAAGTTTTCAGTTTGTAGAAATCATTTATGAGTCTTAATCTAAAGCATTAAATAGTCCTTAAAAATCAAAAAGCCAAAAATAAGTGTGTTTATCTGTCATTTTCATTTCACTTTTCTAGCTTATTTTCTAAACCAATTTGCTCACCTTCAGCTTATTTGTGTTAATTGAGTCCCCAACTCAATCTGTTTTTAGTTTTTAGCTTTTTCTAATTGCTTATTAAGTCCTTAATCTTAGCTTAAAGTTTTGATAAAAAAAACCCTTTAAACCTCTTTTAGTCCTCTGTCTCTATGCCTTTAAAATACTTTCCAGCTTATTTGTTGTGCTTATTTCTAGTCCTTTCTGCTTATTAGATTTAGGTCTAGGTCTATTTCAACTTAATTAGTTTTCTAGTTGCTTATTGAGTCAAAAAGTCCAAACAGTTTTGCTTATAGCTTCAAATTCTTAAAAACCATAATTGTTGCTTTTGATTGCTTTTTCCTAGCTTAAAAATAAGTTTTAGTATAAAGTCCTTTTATAAAAGTTGCTTAATTTTGTCTTATCTTTAGCTCTTTAAAAAGAAAAATAAAAAAAATGTTTTTAAAAAAAGTGCAGGTCCAGGACTCGAACCTGCGACCTCAACTTCACAACACCAACACCTTAACCAGCGCGCCCTTGGGATTTTTTCATTACCATTTCATTTCCATATCATTTTATGTATAGTTTACAGTTTGAGCTTTTTAGCTTATTTGCTTTTTAATTGCTTGTTGTCTTAAGCTTATTTTCCCGTTTTATTTTATAAACCTTAGGAATAGTGTTTAAAATTTTTATAAATTTTCTCAAAATTTTAGGATTAAGTTTAGTATTTTTAATTTAATTTTTAGTATTATTTAGTTAAAAAAATAGTTTTAAATAGTTTAAAATTTCAAAAAAATGTTTTCTGTCATTTAAAAAAATAGTTTAAGTCATTTTAGTTTAGAAATTTGCATCTTAAGTTTTTGAGTTTATTTTGATAGTTTTTGTTCATCCGTTAGTTCGTTAGTCGTTAATTAATCGTTAAGTGTTTTATTGTCGTTAGAAATTAGTGGTGCCTTTAATTCTAGTTTAGCGTGCATTTTTATTTGCTTCCCTTTGCGTTTTTAAAATTAGAATCCAAATTCAAAACGTAAATTGTCAATCAAGCTCGATTACGATATGAAACTTGAATTTCCATTCACTCACCAGCCGAGGATAACGATACCCGTGTTGACTCCCAGTATTCTTTTCCTAAGCAATTATTTGTATGATAACTTCTTATGTAGATGTATTAGAATATATATCTATAAATATATATATATATATAAATATATATTAAATATATTATATATATAAATATATATATATAAATAATAATATATATGAAGGTAATAAATAAATATATATATATATATATATATATACAAATAATACATATATACATATATATACATATATACAAATATAACCATATATACCTAGGGATGAGTTCTAGGGAAAACCATAATTTTACAAGAAAAACTCAGCTAACCTAACAAATGCCCACTAAAGAAAACCACAACAGATGCCTAATTTTTCAGACTAAAATTGGTTGTTTAGGCATAATATGAGCCTCGATATAATGTCAATAAAAAAACTCAAAACAAACAATCAGATGCCCTAATTTTTTTCAGGCTCTACAAAAGATTGTTTAGGGCACTGTTTAGTTTTTTAGGTTCTGTTTTGGTTTTTTGTGGGTTTTAACAGAGAGTAAATCCAGGCCATATTTTGCCTGAAAAACACTTTTAGCCCTAAAAAATAAGTCATCTGTTTGGTTTTTTAGGGCTTGTTTGGGTTTTCTGGTTTTCCACCGAAATTAGGTTGTTCTCATGATCTCAATCCCTATATATGTAGTATATATATATATATATAAGTTAATTATGATATGTATATATATATTAAATATAATGTATAATGATATATGAATATACTATATGGAATATATATATGTATATATATGATGTATACTATATATGTATATATATGTAGAGTATATGTATGTAGTAATGTACATATATATGTAGATGTATATATAAGCATATGTATAAATATATATATACTATAAAAGTATAATTATATAAATATATATGTATAAAATATAATATATGTATAAATATATAATAATATATGTAAATATACATATAAATATGTAAAATATATATATATATATGTATATATTATATAATATATAATAATATATAAATGTATATATATATGTATATCTATTGAGGGGATTTTGACAATATAAAAAAGATAACGGGAGCAAACCACCTTTTCTCTATATCCTATCACTCTCAAACGAGTGTCAAGTGAAAAAACTAACAGAGCGCTTAAAAGTATCCTTAAAAAAAACTGTGAAAGACCATCCAGCTATCTGTTAAAAAACTTGATATTATATATGTATGTATAATGTATGTATGTATGTGTATGTTATGAATGTATAGTGTTATATGTATAAATATTTATAAGTATATATATAGTATATATATATAAAAAAAAAAATAAATATATATAATTATATATATAAATATATATATTATATATATATATAATAGTAAATATATATAGTATAATGGTAAATATATATGTATAATTGATGGGATTTTGACGATAAAAAAAAGATATGAGCTAACCACCTGATCTCACTATCCTATCACTCTCAAAACGAGTGGCCAAGTTAAAACACTAACAAGCTCTTACAGAGTATCCTTAAAAAAAATGTGAAAGACATTCCACTATCTGGTTAAGAAAACTTGATGATGCAATGTGGGCCTTTCGAACCGCTTATAAAACACCACCCGGAACCACACCATACAAACTCGTATACGGAAAAAACTACCATTTACCTTTTGAAATAGAACACCGAGCATACTGGGCCCTTAAAAACTGTAATCATGATCTCTTCGCTGCTGGTGAGAAAAGAATGTTCTAGTCGCACAAGTTAGACGAATTTCTCCTTCAAGCTTATGAAAACTCTCGTCTATACAAAGCAAGAACCAAAGTCTGGCACGACAGAAAACTCAAAATGAGAAAAGAGTTTAAACATGGAAACAACGTGCTATTATTTCATTCTAAATACAAATTCAAACAACCAAAACTCAGATCTTGATGGCTTGGACCATATATAGTAAAACACCAATATCCATCCGGATATGTTGAACTATATGGAAAAGATGGCAAGACGTTCATTGTTAACGACCATAGACTCAAGCTGTACCATGAAGAAGTTAATGACCCAAGGGAAGAATTTACTCCCTTCTTTCCAAAAGAATGAACCCCAGAAGTACGAGTCTAGCTAATGACTCATTTCAAAATTAAGCGCTTCTCGGGAGGCAACATGTGCTTTAATTTAAGTGTGGAGGAGTTCCTCTTCCTCTGTTTTATTTTCTAAAAAAACCTCAAAAATATTTTATTTTTGTGTGCTTTTGTATGTTTACACTTATGCAGGTAACATAGCTTAGACCTGGAAAATTATGGCGTTCGCTCAAAAGACAAAGCTCTCTCAAGCTATATATCTCTATGCCTTGGGAAGTACCGTTTTCCCTTAATAGAAGCACTTAAAACTCATAAACCGGTAAAAGGATTCCAAATGGAACTTGGATCGCCATATGTTTGGACACAACAAACCATTCACACTTTAGAAACTTGAAAAACCCAAATCCAAACACCCCTTTAACCTGCACAAATCAGAAACCCGCAATGGCAGTTCATATGGAACTTGAACTGCACCCTCTTTAGCCAAGGGGTACCAATTGCAGTTTTGAAAAATCCAAAACACAAGTCCAAATACACCATTAACAGCTTAGGCTAAAAACGTAGTGGGATTCCCTTTGTGATACTACCGGGTGGTGCATTGGCCACGTAGGACCACACAAGTACCATCATAGGTACCTATTAACCTGCTATAAATCTTCTAATCCAACGTGTAAATTCAAAAGCAAAAGCATTATCTATAGAGTTTTGAAATGGACCCAACTAATAAAAAACACTACCAAACACAACCTTAATATGTAACATCATATTACAAAGCATAACATAACACAATGTCCATCATATTGCTTTCCCACTTTTCAATCCAAACAAATAATCAACAATTTAGTCATATCTGTAATTTAAAAATACAATAATAGTAAACCATTTATACAATGACTGATCATTTCGCTGACATATTACACGATAATGATGCTTTGAGAACAAACACGACTTATGTAATGGCGGTTAGTCACTCATATATTTTTGCGCCAACAAAAAAACAAAATCAAACAACTAATAACACCTGACATCATAAACTAACAACTAAAAATCCAAGAAAAACAACAAGATCATACTTGAAATAGCACTCAATTACAGATCCAAAGAAGGAAAACCTCAGACTTAACCAAACAAGCAGGATTTTTTAAAGACTACACATATTCTCTGAAAAGCCCCACTCTGTACCCCTTTATTCTGATCATTCAAGCTTTCAGACATAATATCCTAAATCCATACAAAACACTTAAAATACAAGTTATCATTAGGCAAGAAAAGCAACAAATAACACAAGGTAATCATAAAAGGAAAAATAAAAAAGCAAAACAATAAAAAAACAAAAAAAGTAATATAAGTAGTTCATATCATTAATATTTCATACAACCTAAAAGATCAGAACAGAAAACCTACAACATTTCAACATTAACAACCCAAAAACCATATGTTCAACCATAAACAGGACAAAAGCAACAAAATACCAGGACCTATGAAACCCTAATCCTTTTTTTCCATGTCAGCCACATAACTATCCTTCAGACCCATCCCAACATGAGTTCCAGCCAATAGTTGTTCCAAAACCCAAGCGTGGCAGAATCCCTAGCAATGATTTCTCTCATGTGATCCAAATACCTCACAGCATCCCCCTGCTCTCCCAATGCTTCCAACTCCGCTATCAACCTCTGATTCTTATTGATGCTCATCCTAAGGCCAGCACAACGATCACAAAGAAACCCTGCAAAAGCTTCTTCTTCAGAGCGCGCTTGAACAAACCACACCTTCATACAATCCTGCAGGCGAGAAGAATCGACAACCTCTATTAATTGATCCAATATTTCAAAAGTAGCCATGGAATAATATATTAAGCAGAGACTTTAGATGTAAATATGAGAAGATACAACACAAGTAAGATATAAATCAGCAAAGTAAATTTCCTTTGGTCTTGGAAGTAGAAACTCAGAAGACATGATTGCAAACAGGAGATGATGAGACTCGAGTTCATTAATGCCTACAGAATGAGTTATGGCGGGGTTTTAAAGATAGATGTGATATTTTACTAATGGGCCAAGAATTTTGAGACTGCTTTTAGTTTTAGTTAGTAAACCATTGCGGGTCCAAGATGGAATGTAACTAAAATTACATTGAATAGAAGAAAATGTGGCCAACAAGTATACAAATTGACCCTTAACCAAATTAACCCATAGCCTGAAACACCAACCTCAAGTACCAACCATTCATCTCACAAACAAAAAAAGAAAAACTTTGTACACAGTAAAGACAACTTAAACTATATCATTGCAATTTGAGGCTCTTTTTGAATCTTTGCAGTTACCCCACAACATGATGTAATACAAGAGTTAACACAACCAATGTCTACTATCACAAAAAGTGGCTATCATAGAAATACAACTAAGCAACCTACAAAAAGTAATATGATAACAAATGTTGTCTCCCTATTTTAACCCGTAAACAGATACACTCCGATCACTTTAACTACAATCTAACCTAAAAATCTAGGCCCAAGATCTCCGCTCTGAAACTACGTACGAACTGCGGCAAAATACTCTCTAAAAACCCTTTTATACTGACCATGACATCTTTACTACCAAATCTTCAATAACTATATAGATTCTCAGCCTTATACTAACCCAAAAGTGAACAAGTTTAAAATGAAAAAAACTATAGATAATTCTACCTAGAACACAGTCGAGTCTATACAAACTGAGCAGATTTGCAAAACAAACAAAAACATGAAAAACACAAAATAGAATACCATAATATAAGTCTTAATTTCATTATCATCAAGAAAAGGTTACATATGATCTTAACTTCATTAGAACTTGAAAACATAAGCTTGCATTAACAGGAAACAAAAGAAACTACATCCCCATACTAAACTACACCCACCATCAACACAACAAAAGCTTCCCTATCAAACCTAAAGGCTATACTCCATGATATCCACGTGGCCTTCCTTCCTACAGATAACATCCTTGGTTTGAGCGATCATGTCTGTCAAAGCTTTAAGCTTATCTCTTTCCATCTACTGACTTTCCCTCATACACTCCAAGCTATCATTGCCCAGTACCCTCTCCATCACACAAATCATAACATACAACTTATCCAAGCAACTCCTAACCTGATCAACTTGATCACGGAGCATGTTCGCAAAGGCTTTCTCTTCAGCAATTCGTTGTAAGAAAAAGAAACTCATGAACTTTGGAACCTCAGTCTTACCACTTAAATCCATGAGCTCATTCAGAGCACGCCTAGAGATACCACTTGAAGAACCAAAACCAGCCATTTAACCAAACGTGAAGAAAAACTTTAAATCTGGGGTTAGGGTTGAAAAGTTATTGTGTAATGGTGAGATTAGGTAATGGGTGGAATATAAATAAGTAGACACAAGTGTGGTTTGTGGTGGAAACACCACCAGAGGGCCATCATTGCAAGAAACTCAAGAACCAACCTAATATGCAGAGACAATCAAATCGATATAAATCATAATAAATATTATTTTCTCTAAGACACAAATTAAACCCTTTCAGATTTAATTTTTATCATAAAGGACCCTAAATTACACAATACATTACAATAGTGGAATAGGGGTGAACATCGGGTCTAAAGCATACCGGCCTAGAAAGGAAGGCCCAAACCAAGAACGATTTACAATAAACCCACCAACCGAGGCTCAAACCCAACAAGACATAACACACATTACGTTCGAAAGACCAAATTTAACAAATTACATAATTATTATTGTTCTTCATTTCAATTTTTGTAGAACCCTATTTTTTACTAAAACTTACCTTGAAAAAACCGTATGCACTTAACATTGCTTAAATCATCGTTGGTCTAAAGGTGAATTATGATTAAAAAAAGTTGATATAAGCAAAAGATTAATTTTTAATCAAAAAACAAAGCCGGTGCAACGTACGGGACAAAGCCGATGCAACGCACGGGTCTGAATGCCTCACATATTCATTACGTGATATAACTTAATAAAAAATCTTAAACTACGTTTAGTCAATTTGCAATCGTATCAACTAAAATACAAAAAACAAAATGGAACATCATTTTTATATAAATATAGAAGATAAACGTTTATATTATGTGTAGTAACAACATGCCGTTCTAACTAACCTGTTCTCTATTACATTCAAAAGCGGATTCATCCAATTAAAACTAATTTTCAAAGAACCGTAGGCGTTCAACCTTCCGTTAACTCAACTTAAATTTCAAATTATTTTATACCTACTTACCTAACCATTACACGTCACCTTTCAAATACATGCACCAACATGATTTCACACCCCAATGCAACAACACATTACGTACTCAACGACTACATACAACCCGTGTGCAACACATGAGTTTGAATGCCTCGTACATATAGAAGTACATGTAGTATTAATATACATATTTATACATTAAAAGGTTAAAGGTCGCGGACTTATGCTATCATCTCCGGTTTCATCTCGTGAATTCTTCCTCTTCGTCTCCTTTCTCAATCAACTCGAAGAATCTATGATCAAACCAGTTTGAAGATCAAGTCCCATCGGGTTTTTAGCCATCCATGCTTGTGGGTCAAACTTTGGGTTAGTTTGTTAAACTAAACAAATGATACACATTTTCATCAGTGCCGTCTCTAGGTTTTTGGAGGCCCTGTGTGAAATTACAAAAATGAGCCCCCCCCCCCCCAAGAAAAGTTCTAACAGTTTTGTAAACGGAATAACAAATACAATTCGAACTTATTATGTAAACAGAGTCACTCTCCTAGCAATTTTCGATGCAAATCCTACAATAAATCTTTGTAGTCAATTCTCTTCAACATGTCTTGCCCAATTGATATCATTGCTAGTATATTGAGCCTTTCTTACGACATTGTAGAACGCAAGTAAGTTTCTATCAACTTCAATTTAGAAAAGCTTTTTTCAGCAGAAGCAACGGTGACATGAATAGTTAATAATATTTTATATACAATACTTGTGTTAAGAAAGCAATCCAAATGTTTAATAGATTGTATCAACATGTCCTATTTTTTCTTTAGGCATCGAGTGAACTAGAAATTTTAACTCCGCATATAAGTCAATTTCATCGATATCGTATACCTATCGTGTTTTAGTGCAACTTCAAGACGTAGGCAACAAGATTTTAAATCATTATTTTTTAATGACCACAATTTTTCAGTAGTAGACAAAAAGCCAAAAAAAATTTCGTACTCTTGATATTGCTCAAACCTTACTATTGAGTGAAAAAATTGATTGATCAACAACACATAAGAAATAGTTTTATTTCCCCAAGAGATTGTGGAACGCTAGACGACACATCATTTCAATTCTCATCAAAATGCATCTTTCTTATAATTTCAGGCCTCCGAACAAAGACTTGATCAATATTCATTTCTATAGCTATTTCTCTAGCATCCCCTGATGCCTTAGAACATACAGTTTGTCTATAAGTTTTTAAGACACTAATTCTTATATATTTTTCATTTCATCATCAATTACAATATAAGTGGAGAAGTCCAGTCACCAGGTCGTCCTTGCCACATGGACGTCAGCATAAACACAACTGCAACAACAGTACTTAAACGAAAATGAAAACAAAAACATCATCGTTATTCGTTAAGGCACCTGCAAGTTATTAAGTAAATGAAAAAATGGAAGAATTGAAGGAAAAGGAGCAACAGTACCTTGAAGGCATGGATGAGAGAAAATTTAGAAGAAATGATTTCTTTGAGTGTGGAGAATAAACTCATTTGAGGATGTAAAGAAATATAAAATAAGTGAAGAGCGAAGACCCCAACAGTGTGCAACTGTTGGCTCCAACGTGGTTTTTTCTTATTCTTTTTACAACACGTGTCCTCTTTTTAGAAGCTTATGTGACCTTTTTAAAATGAAAGAGCTCCTCACTTATATAATAGGTAGATTTA
>BQNB010179956.1:0-12723 GCA_026074375.1 Tanacetum coccineum | reverse complement strand
GTTTTAAAGTTACACAAGCGAGCCATTACTTGGAAACTCTCCGACATCAAGGGTATTAACCCGGAATTTTGTACTCACAAGATTCTTATGGAAGAGGACTACAAACCAGCGGTTCAACACCAAATACGAGTGAATCCAAAAATCTACGATATCATAAAAAAGGAGGTTGAAAAACTTCTTGACGTTGGATTAATTTACCCGATCTCGGATAGTCCTTGGGTAAGCCATGTACATTGCGTACCAAAAAAGGGTGGTATTACCGTTGTTGAAAATGATGAAAATGAATTAATTCTGTCTCGATTGGTTACGGGATGACGTGTATGCATTGACTACCGAAAGTTAAATGAAGCCACTCGTAAAGACCATTTTTGACTACCATTTATGGATCAAATGCTTGAGAGATTAGCGGGAAACGAGTACTATTGTTTTCTCGATGGTTTCTTGGGTTACTTTCAAATTCCCATCGACCCTCATGATCAAGAAAAGACAACATTCACATGTCCTTACGGAATGTTCGCTTACCGTCGCATGCCTTTTCGATTATGCAATGCATCGGGCACGTTCCAGAGGTATATGATGGCTATTTTTCATGATATGATCGAAAAAACGATGGAAGTCTTTATGGACGACTTTTTGATCTTTGGGAATTCATTCGAAAACTGCCTCTCTCGTGTCAACAAGATGCTTCAAAGGTGTGAAGACACCAATCTTTGTCTAAATTGGGAAAAGAGTCATTTTATGGTAAAAGAAGGCATTGTCCTTGGCCATAAGATTTCCAAAAAAGGGATTGAGGTTGATAAAGCCAAAATTGATGTGATTGCTAAGTTACCTCATCCCACCACCGTTAAGGGTGTTCGGAGTTTTCTCGGTCATGCCGGTTTCTACCGACGGTTCATTAAGGATTTTTCCAAAATTTCCCGACCGATGACTCATCTTCTTGAGAAGAATACTCCGTTCATTTTCTCCGATGATTGTATTCAAGCTTTTCAAACATTAAAGAAAAAACTTACCGAAGCTCCAATCTTGATTGCTCCAGACTGGGACCTACCCTTTGAGCTTATGTGCGATGCAAGCGACTTTGCCATAGGTGCAGTCTTGGGGCAACGTCATGAGAAACACTTTAGGCCTATACACTATGCTAGTAAAACAATGAACGAGGCAGAATCGCATTACACCACGACGGAGAAAGAAATGTTAGCCGTAGTGTATGCCTTTGAAAAATTCTGGTCGTACCTCATCTTGAACAAAAGCGTAGTGTATACGGATCACTCTGCCCTAAAATATCTCTTTGCTAAAAAAGATTCCAAGGCAAGATTGCTCCGGTGGGTTCTCCTCCTTCAAGAGTTCGATTTCAATGTAATTGACACAAAAGGAGCCGAGAATCTCGCGGCCGATCATCTTTCCCGATTAGAAAACCCGTATGAAAATGTTCTCGACCCAAAGGAGGTGAATGAAAAATTTCCTCTCGAGACACTTAATATGGTGACTTCTCGTAGTAACTCAAGTACCCCGTGGTTTGCCGATTATGCAAATTACCACGCGGGGAATTTCATTGTTAAAGGGATGTCGTCTCAACAAAAGAACAAGTTTTTCAAGGATGTTAAACATTACTTTTGGGACGACCCCTATTTGTTCAAAATATGTGCGGATCAAATGATCCGGCGGTGTGTTGCAGGCCAAGAAGCTGTTGACATCCTCACAGCTTGCCATAGTGGACCCACCGGGGGACATTACGGTGCCAACTACACCGCCAAAAAGGTTTTTGACTCAGGATTTTATTGGCCCACGATTTACAAAGATGCCCATGACTTGGTCACCCGATGTGACACTTGTCAGCGTCAAGGAAAAATTTCGCAACGTGATGAAATGCCTCAAAATTCCATCCAAGTTTGCGAAATCTTTGACGTGTGGGGCATCGATTTCATGGGGCCGTTCCCGTCTTCACGAGGGAACAAATATATACTCGTGGCTGTCGAGGAAATAAGTACATACTCGTAGCAGTTGATTACCTATCCAAATGGGTTGAAGCCAAGGCGCTCCCCACTAACGATGCTAGAGTTGTAGTTAAGTTTTTGAAATCTCTTTTTGCCCGATTCGGTACACCGAGAGCTATTATAAGCGATCGTGGGACCTATTTCTGTAATGACAAATTTGCTAAAGTAATGTCTAAGTATGGGGTCACTCATCGTCTTGCTACCGCTTACCACCCTCAAACGAGTGGTCAAGTCGAGGTGTCGAATCGTGGGTTAAAACGTATTTTAGAAAGGACGGTTGGAGAAAACCGTGCCTCGTGGTCCGATAGGCTTGATGACGCTCTATGGGCATTCTGTACCGCTTATAAGACACCAATTGGTTGCACCCCTTACAAGCTCGTGTATGGAAAGTCGTGTCATCTACCTATCGAATTAGAGCATAGTGACGTATTGGACATTAAAACATGCTATTATCGATATTAAAATCGTAGGCGATCACGTAATCTGAATTAAGACTTAATGAGCTTCGTGATCAAGCATACGAGAATTCTTTGATTTATAAGGAGAGGACGAAGAAGCTTCACGACTCAAAGATCAAAAACCGCATTTTCAATGTTGGTGATCAAGTCTTGCTTTTCAACTCTCGTCTAAAGATATTCTCGGGGAAGCTTAAAACCCGATGGTAGGCACTCTTCACTATAAATGATAGTTTTTCCATATGGACTACAATATTATCCTCCATACCGACGGATCCAAACTTCATAAGTGAAATGCCAACGGACTTAAGCAATATTTCGGAGGGGACACAAAAACCATGGTTGTCCCAGATTCAGACCTTCCCTAAAGACGATTGAATTAGTATCGGTAAGCAGTGACTCAGTTACCAAAAACAAAGAGATTTCGTGGGAGTAAATTTAACCATTCTTTGTATTTTATCTTCTTTGCTTCTAATGTGTTGTGAGGAGGCTTGTACTCTTCCGATCTTTGTGTTTGTTGTTTGTACTTGTGATTGTTTGCAGGATTAACCCAAATTTTCTGAAGTCTCTCGTGTTCGGTGTTTTGTCCCGGTCCACTCGAGCTTCCTAGCCTTTGCTTGCCATTAGTTTGGGGAAATCCGATATCCTAAAGATTTTTATCGTCTAACATTTATCTTTTAGCACACTTGATAAACGGCTTAAGATTTTTGTGATACTTTCTTCATGTTTGAGTTATGCATTAGACTTTTTGAGTTCTAGTATGGGGTTTTTAAGTCTTAGGCTAGGAAACATTGAGGACAATGTTTGATTTTAGTATGGGGTAGTATATCTTCGATATGATCTTGCCTACTTTTGCTCGTTGTTCTCACGTACCCCGTTTTCCCACCAAAATTTTCAAAAATATGAAAATTTTTAAAATTTTCAAAAATAAAATAAGTGTTTTTGTCACAATTTTGACTTTCTTGCTGGGTAGAATAAGAGTAAATTTTGACCCGATCGAGCGTGTTGAGCTCTAGCTTGTTCCTTAACTTTTAGGCTAAGCGTTCGCGATTTTTGCGAAGAACGAAAAATGATAGAGTTAAGTATGAGTAGGATGCTAAACAAGGATTAGTTGGAAATCCTAAGAGCTCATGTATGTAACTTGTTGCTTTTTCTCCCATAAGCTCTTAACCGGATTAATATACGTGCTATTTTTGAAGACTAAACTTAAATCAACAATTTTTTATGTAATATATAGCAAAAATTTTAGTCTTAGTTCAAATTTATACTTGAATTTTTCAAAAAGAAGTCTTCTCTATATAAGATAAAAAAAAGTAAAAAATAAATAAAAAAATGATGATAAAATGATAAAAAAAATAATATAATAAAAGCTGTGGGCTGATAAAAGTTTACTACCTCTTGCCGGCTCACAACCGATGTGGTAGTCTTCTAAAGAAAGCCCATAGTAAGAATAAAAATCCGAGACTGATAAAAGTTTGCTGCATCTTGCCGGCTCACAACCGATGTTGCAGCCTTCTAAAAGGTCAAGGGTTACAATTGCATAAATGTCTAAATAATTAAGTTTGAATTAATAAATAGATTTCTTTTTGTTAAATTCAAATATGCTTTTGAACTTTGACTATTCTATTTTATAAGCTATGAATATTCAGGAAACCTGAGAGTTTTTGAAACCTAAGGTCCGTGAGTCCCGATACTAGTCTCTGTGGGGTGTCAAAAGCCTGGTCACTTAGCCGCAAGGTTGGGATGTGCCGAGACGAAAGTCGCTACATGGGATGATCTCGCCTTCAAATTCATTATTCTTAGGTGGAACGTGAAGCATAGTATGTTGCAAAACGTTGATCCATGGTTGAAATTCAAAATAGCACATTCACTTAAGATATAATAAATGTCGGGAGTGAAAAGTTCACAAGTTGCAAATATGAGTAGTGTTAGCATTTTTACTGATATTTAGCTGTGATTTCGTTTTAAGCTTGGTTTGGAGTAAGTGAAAAGTCGGGGACGATGAATTTATCCTTTTTGGGGCATTCTCGGATCGAAATGCATCTTGTTCTATGATCCCTAACAGTTATGGAAATAACGAAAGTCGAGATATTCTAAGTATTAAAAAAATTTAGAAAAATGGGAAAATGGGGTGTTTTATAACTTGTGATTTCTTAACTCTCTCCACAAAAGTCTTTGCTACTTTTCAAAGATTTAGTTTGGGGAAGTTTTGAGGTATTTGGTTATAGAGCATATAATATTGCGTGAGGACACGCAATCGCTTAGTTTGGGGAATTTTGATATGTGTGAAAACACATATCTGTTTTATATCAAAAATGGCCCTAAAAAGACAAAATTGTGCTTAAAATGCTTGTATATTGCTTGTTTTGTCTTTGTGATTGTGTAGGTACGGATATCGCAAAAATCTCAAGAAAACGGTCAAAGCCGGACAAACCAGTAACAAGGGAAAGGGAAAGAGGGGGGGGGAAAATACAAGAGCCGGGAGAATGCTATCAAAGGTCAACCAAAGTCAACACACAAAATGACAAAACCCAAATTTCCCAAATCAGTCCCTCAAAGAAAACCAAATTGCAAAAATAGTCCCTAAACCCTAACGGTGTTAACTCTTTAATTTATAAAGAGTTAACACCCGTTAACTCTTATATAAACCAAATCCAAAACCTGTTATCCCTTACCCGGCCCAAACCCTTTCTATAAGCCCAAAGTCAAATGAAGAAGGCCCGGGTCAAAACTAAATCAAACGCACCCTTGTATAAGTTTTCACGCAGGAAAAACTGTTGTTACTAGTCACTGTCTTCTTCGATTTACCCCAAGTCAAATCAAAGGGCAAATGCAAATTGGATACGTGGCTTAGTAATTCAAGCACCAAAGGACATGCTGGCAGAGTTACACATCACCAAGCGCTCCCATTGGTGGAAACCCACAAAGAGAATGCCACGTGGATGATGAAAACACACCAAGGGCTAGATTTTTGTATTAAAGTACGTACAAAAGAAGCACAAGAGGGTCAAATCACGGATTGCCACGCTGGCAATCCGTGTGCTCACTTAATGATCCAAGGGCCAAGATTAGAGAACCAATGATTGAGAAGAATGAAGGGGAGGGATTTTGGTGAGAGTCTAAAAAAATCCAGTAATAGAAGCTTCTCTAAAGGCTTTATAAAGCCTCTCCACATTCACAACGGGGACTATCTACTTTTTTCTAGCTTTAAAAATTTCGTTAAGTATTTTTTAGCTTTTAAAATCTTTAGCTTTTGTAAATTTTCAAATTCAGTTATTGTATTCATTTATCAAAAGGTTGTAATTATTTTCAAGTTAATGAATTTTGTGTTCCTTTTATTCAATTGTCATATGCTCTAGAATCCTTCAAATGTTGTCAGTCACTATTTCAAAAGCTCTTAATAAGCTCATACAAGCTCTTTGAGTCTCTAAGCTCAAATTGAGCTATTAATAAGCTCTTAATATACTTAAATCTAAAAATCAGCTTAATACCTCAGCTTATTGGATTTTGAGTTTTTGGAAGATGAGCTAACATGTAGAGCTTCATAGGTACTTTACTGGCTTATTCTTAATAAATCAGAGCTTGTAGACAGCTCATTAGAGCCTTTGATGCCTTTGTTTAGCTAAAGGCTCTAGTAGTTTTCATGTAGTTTTACTGTCTTAATTTCTGCTATAATTTGCCTATTATGCTTATTAGTAAAACCTGTCTTATTATGCTTATGAATGTTCTTGCTTATCTGTTTTCATAATTATAATGCTTAGATCTTAGTTTTCTTCATAATTTATTACAAATCATTGAAAAACCAAAAATAAGTAGCTTAGTTAGTAGCTTATTAGTTCTGGCTTATTTGCTCTTTGTTATTTGCTTATCATAGTTGTCTTAAGCTACTTGTTATCTGGTAATTAGGATTTGAGCTTTAAATTTCTATTTCATAAGATAAAATGGAATGGATCATAGTTAAAGGGGTGTTTGGGTCAGCAGCACTAACCATAGGTTAGTGCTGTTTATAGCTTCTTAGTCTTTTGTGTTGGTATTAAAACTCAAATTTAGGATTGTTTAAGCTGTTTTTATAAGTTAGAATTAAGTCAGTTGAGTTTTCAGTAGTTAATAGCTTATTAGTTCAAACCTGTTAATTAGAATTTGAATTATTAGCTTAGATCAGTTCTAGCTTTTGCATTTACTTAATTTACATTTAGACTTGTGTTTTAAGAGTGTTAGAAATATAATCATAGGCCTGCATTTTGTCTAGTTTAAGTTTTGGTCACAATTGTGTCAACTGCATCAGCAGTTATAATAGAAAATTTTCCATTTTCTAGCTTAATTTTTAGAGAGTTAAAATATTTTTAGCTTTTGCTTTTCATAATACAATAAGTTTTTAGGTCAATAATCATCTTTTTCAAATTGCTTTTTGAAGTTAAGCTCTTTTGATAATCTGTTTTTAACCTGCAAAATAGCTTTTTGTCTTTCAACTTTCAAATACTAAAGTCAGCAAATGCTAGCTAAGATGTCTGTTTTCAAACGGCTTTTACAATAAGCTCTTGTTTTCTTTATAACTTTTTAAAAGCATTTTCAAAACGCCACTTAGTCAAGCTTTAAGAAAATATAAGTTCCATAGCTAAAGTCCTTCATTTGTTAGCTTAAAAATAAGCTCTAAGTAGCCCTTAGGGACTGTTTGGTTTAAAAGTTTTCATAAGGGCTTATTGTGATTTTCAGCTTATTGTTTTTGATTCTATGCTTGTTTTTGACTTAGGTTAGCTTATTAGGTTAGGTTTAGTGTAAGAGTAGCTTATTAAGTCTTAAGTTAGCTTATTTCATGATTTCTAGTTCTTAAGTTCTATATAAAAGCTAAAAAAAAGTTTTACATTTTTCTGTCTTTTCAGCTATTTTCTAGCTTATTTAGGGCTTTTTATAAAAAATTTCTTTTATTAAAAGTGCTTATTTTCAGCTTTTCTAAAACTTTGTTTTTATAAGTTTTCAAAAATAAAAAAAAGGGGAAGGTGGAAATCGGGGGTGAGCAAGACTCGAACCCCCGACCTCAACACCCTCTACCCTTTTATAACAACACAACACACACTCCACTACCAACGCGCCCTGGGGTCTTTTTCGTTATTCTCTTGCAACATTTAATTCTTATACACGTTTTCTCCTATTAAGCTTATAAGCTGTTATAGCTTATTACACAGCTTATTCGATAAGCTGTGTAATCAAGCTTATTTTTCCTAGGTTCTATTTAGTTTAAGCTATTTTTTGTATTTTTTATAGAATTTTTATAATTAGTTTAGTATTTTTAAACATTTAATTTTATTAAAAACTTTAAAAAATCATAAAAAATAGAAAAATAATCAAAAAAATATAAATCTTTTTTAGAAAATTTTCTTTTATCGTAAAGTTTCTAGGAAAATTAGTTTTGCCTTCGTAGGGTTTAATTTGCAAAATTTTATTTTTTAAAGAACGGGATTCGTTCCCGTTTACATTTTTCGTGTTTTAAAGCTCATTTCAATTCCGTTTTTGTTCTAGTTTTCTTTAAACTTACTTTTTAGTCAAATTTGAGTCCTATTATCTTTAAAAAGAAAAATTCAATTTAGGTTTAATTTTGGAAATTTAGGGTTTTTAACTGCCGTTTAGGGTTCCCGTTTTGCGTTTTTAGTTAAAGCTTGATTTCCCGATTATTTGCTTTCGTGCTTAATTGTTATCATTTGCTTATTTTAAATTGTAGAAGTAGATAATCTAATCAATCTTTGTTTCCATTTCAAATCATTGTCCGAACATCAAACGTGGTTTCAATTTCGCAAATCGTTGGGGAATAACGACCCGGGAATCATACTTCCCGGTTAATATACGTATTATATTATATATATTTGTGAAGATTTTCCAAATTACCTTTCTCCTCAAGGGTAATTTGGTAATTTTCCATCATATTATATATTTTATTATTACGTGTGTGATTTTTAACGAATCATGTGCCAATATCCATCATCTCGGATCGTAACAGTCATTTCACATCCAGATTCTGGCAATCACTACAAAGTGCCTTGGGTACCCAATTAGACATGAGTACGACATATCATCCTGAAACTGATGGACAAAGTGAAAGAACCATCCAAACACCCGTAGACATGCTTCGAGCCTGTGTCATAGACTTTGGAAAAGGATGGGAAAGACACTTACCATTGGTGGAATTCTCTTACAGTAACAGTTATCATGCCAGTATTAAATCAACACCGTTTAAAGCACTCTATGGTCGAAAGTGTAGATCACCAGTTTGCTGGGCCGAAGTTGGAGATGTTCAACTTGCAGGACCAGAAATAATCCATGAAACCGCTGAGAAGATAGTGCAATTTTGACAACGCTTGCCGAGCTGAAAGAGAGGTTAAATCAATTAATTTAAAAGAAATAATTTTCGGCAAAGAAGTTACGCCAATGTCAGGCGAAAGCCTTTAGAATTTCAAGTTGGAGATCGTGTTATGTTGAAAGTATCACCTCGTAAAGGTGTCATCCGATTCGGAAAACGAGGAAAGCTTAATCCCCGATACATTGGACCATTCAAAATCCTTGAACGGATTGGTCCAGTGGCATATAAACTTGAGCTTCCTGAAGAGCTCAGTAATTTCCACAATACCTTTCACGTTTCAAATCTAAAGAAATGCTTATTTGATTAATCCCTTGTCATTCCAATGAAAGAGCTTTGGCTTGATGACAAACTCAACTTTGTGGAAGAACCAGTGGAGATTATGGATCGAGAAGTCAAGCAACTGAAACAAAGTCGTATTCCTATAGTCAAAATAAGATGGAACTCTAAAAGAGGACCAGAATTTACATGGGAACGCGAAGATCAAATTCGTGCCAAGTATCCACATTTGTTTTTAAACATCACTCCGGCATCCAACTAAATCTCGAGACGAGATTTCTTTTAAGGGAGGGAGACTATACAACCCGTAATTTTCATCAACGTAAATATCCATCTATTAAATTAGATGCAATGTAATATCCATCTATATAAATATATCACCTTCTTACAGGGAATTTTTTTGCTTTATCTCAATATGCAACGTAACTTGCATCTCTAAAGTAAATGAGCTCACGCAACCTCTATCAATGCCATCTATATCTATGTTTATATCATTTAAACATTCTCTATTATGTCAAGTCTATGTCATATATAATTTTTACTAAGTACAATATCAATTTAACGCCTTTTCAATTTGTTATTTCAAACAAGCATTAAACGTTACGTGTATCATCAAAACCCTAATTATTGTAATATATACTTATAACAATGAAAGTTACAAGCCTTTAAATCACGTGTACAAGTAATCAATGGCACCACATTTGAATATCTTTACCCTCCAGAATCAAGTTACAACTTTCTAAAGCTCAAATGTCAAAATAATAATGCAAGAAAGGTCAAACTAGGTCATTTAAAGCTCCTAAAACATGTTTAACATTACACACTTGAACACAGGTTCAAATACTTAATTTCATGCTCCTAAACCCTAATCTATCCTTATCTTACACTAACTCAATGTTTTAAACAACCCTAAACCATAAAACAAAAACCTTACACCTTAATTTCACCTTAAAACCTTAAAAATAAACCTAAAACATAAAACTTAGCCTAATCCCTAACCCTAAAATCATAAACCATAATGACTAACACTAATAATAAACTTAATCTATCCTAAACCTAACACTAACTCGATCTAAACAATTAAAACCCTAAACGAACCCTAAACCAAACCCGGCACTACTTTTCTTTCCTTTTTACCCATTTTAAGCAACTAAGCACCTCAAGCAAGCACCCTAGCACCTCTATGACATCACAAGCAGCCAACCAAGTAGCTTATAAGCACCTTAAACTCAATACTTGTGTAAAAAGAGGCATTGTCCCCTCCTTGTCTCCTTTTCCTAGTCGAAACAAATAAACACCCCTAAAATCTTTCCAACTTACTTAGCTAGCTTATAGCTCTTCATACTCGCATATCTAGCTTCCATGATTTCAGCTAAGGCAGCCATTTGACACTAATCAAATGAGTAAAATTGAGCCACTAACGGCTCCTTGAGGCTATAAATACAGAAACATAATCCGTTTTCATTTCATCCCACAATTGTTATATTATTCCCATCAAATGGAATTCTAGCCTTCTATAGAAGCAATAGAAGATCAATAGAAGTCCCTAAGCTCATAATAGAAGCCAAGAATCAAGAAAAACGAAGCCTTGAAGTCGTTACTATGCGTACGAACCTGAAAACCCAAATTTGACCCATATTTAGCTAATGTAAGCTAAGATCTTGTTCCATAGCTTATATTTATAAAATATTGGTATTAATACATTTAAGATAATGTATAACTTTGTTGAAGCTTTGGAATTCCTCAAACCAGTGTTTTTGATAAAAAACCCTAAACGGACCCTTTTTGATTTTCTAGCTAACGGATCTCTTCTTTTTCTATATTTTGTTTTGTTAAAACATTCTTATTTTTGCTTATTCTGATTAAGCTTTAACACTGCTTAAATAGCATTTGGAATCTTTTTAAATAAACATTGCATGGCTTTGTGGAAGTGTTTTGCATATGTTTTACATGATTTGGGGTTGTGGTGATCCCACCCCCAATTAACCCCTCCTTAACAATTCTAAAAAAAAATTATAACTAAAGGGGCTGAAAATGTCATTTTCTAAATGTTATAACTATAAGGACTATTTTGCCAAGTTTCAAGTTAAAGGTTTTAAATTATATATACTTTCATATATAAAGGACTAATTGAAAAGTTTATAAACCAGGGGTTTTTATTCAATTTGATTAAACTAATAAAAATATTAATTCTCTATATTATTTATAAAAAATATATATTTAAATCTATGCTAGCTTTTTAAGAAACTTAAAAATATTAATGTATCCACATTACTAGGGAGCTTCATGATAAGGGGTTTCATGTGGGTATACGTTTGACGAGTTTGGTGGGATTTACGTTTAAAAGTGTCCTAGATCCTCAAACGTTTACTACATACCTTGAATATGTTGGCCGAAACATTGATACGATATTTTTCCAAATAATCAATCAAAAAATGATATTTTCAATTTTTGGACATCAAAACATATCACAATCCAAAAATTAGACTTAGCAAATTTTACACCAGGTTGTGTGACGAAGCCATTACTTTCATTTCATATACTTTTTCCATCAATTAGATTTCCCTGTACTGTAAAGGTGAGTTCATAGCCACACATTCAATCTTTTAATTGTTTCATAAACCCTGCACAGTGCAAACACAAAAACAGGCATATTTATGGCATTTTATGTGTGTTTTTGGTCGTTTAGGGTTGATTTTAAAGGTAAAAGGTATGTGTAATTAACCAACCGTTAATTACTCGTCGGGGTAAGCGCGAATGCTGTGAATAGATCTATTTGGGACTGGACTCCCCGTTGGTGTACCTATACTGTCGGTAACCAATAGCACACATTTGAATAACTTTGCGGGTGTTTGACAAAGACACCTGTTGGGGCAATTATTTGTGATTAGTTAACCTAAAGCTTCGGTGTCATGAGCTTAAGGCAATAATACTATTTTTCATGATAATTGTACATACATGCAATTATTACAAACTGTGGGTGTATAACAACGTAACCCACTATTAAACTTGTATTCAAACTACTTTACTCAAACATATGAATTTCACTCAACCTTTATGTTTACTTTTTAGCATGTTTATCTCAGGTAATTGAGCAACTTAAAGCATGGAGTGGCACGGACTTGAAGATGGCTAAACTGTTATCATTCAAACTTTATGTTTTCATGTAGATTTTGGGACCTCTGTTTGTAAAAACTCTGATGAAATAATGAATGATAACTTATCTTTTAAAAACGTCTCTTTCGAGTCGTTTTCTATAATTATGACTGTTGTACTATGAAATAATACCCCAGATTAGCTTCCGCTGCTATATGTAAAAAATAGGGGTGTTATAGATTGGTATCAGAGCCACGGTTATAGAGAACAAGTTTAAAACCTTAACTATAACTACTTTTCTTTTTCTAGCCAAGAAAGTCCTCCGTGCCACTATATTTCCCGAATAGTATGTAAAGATACATAACTATTATACTATTATATAAATAACTTATGTTATTTACCGTTGGGTTATTAACAGAACGATGTCTTCTCCCAACTATCTTACTTCCGGTATTGAGGATGCTTTTTCCTCCAACTTTCCAGACTTTATCCCGGCTTCTTCGGACTATGTCCCAGCTTCACCGGGAAAAACTTATTCTAGCTCTTCAAA
>BQNB010179955.1:0-12723 GCA_026074375.1 Tanacetum coccineum | reverse complement strand
ATAATTATTTACACCCTTTACCCCAAAAAAAGCATGCCAAATTCATAAATCATATGAAGCAACAGCCTCAAGCAGTATAGTTGGGTACTTTTTATCACCTCTAGCAAATTGCCCATGCCATGCTTTTGGGCAATTTCTCCATTCCCAGTGCATACAATCAATGCTTCCAAGCATTCCCGGAAAACCATGAATATTATTGTGTGCAGTGTATAAGTTTTGAATGTCATTGAAGTCGGGTTTTCTTAAATACTCGGGCATAAACAGTTCGATAACGCACATAGTAAAAAAATCTAACAATCGCCTGCACAATGGTTACCAATTTGTAAATACTCATCTAATGAATCAGGTGTTACGCCATATGCCAATTGGCGTATGACGCTTGTGCATTTCATAATAACACTAAAACCTGGTAGACCCGTAGCATCGGGTCGGACTCTAAAGAAATTAAAATGCGGAGGAAGAGGATGGTGGGTTTGAATGTAATTTTCAATACCTGAGACTATTTCTAAAAATAGTTTACGGCTCATACGATACCGTTTTCGAAAATAATACAACGGATATTTTGGGTTAGGACCAAAACAGTCCGCTTTCAAACGTTCTTCAGCTTCTATACGTTCCCGATAGATATAGTTTTGGTGGCGCACCCGTTCTGCTTTTTCTTCTTGTTCTTGCTCTGCATGAACTTGTTGCATAATCATATCAAGATCATCGATATCATCAAGATCGGACTAACCACCATCACTTGAATCACTCATCATGTTTATTGGTTTTAAGATGTATTATTTTGAAAGAATAGTTGTAAAAATTTGATAAAATGAGATTGTATTTATAGTGTCAAAGTGGGTATAAATTAAAAAAAAGTTTTTTTAATCAAAATGCAACGGATATATATTTGAAACAAAAATGCAACGGATATAAGTTGTCGTATTTGACGCGCGGAAGTGACGAGATATCAAGAAATTGGAAGTGGCGAATGGCCTTGGTGTGGTGGCGAGGCATGTGGCGAAGCTACGTAGAAATTGACGAGCTATGCTCGTCACCATACTCCTTGCTCTTAGATTGTCAAAATGTATCTCATACCTACACTAGTTCACATAATCAAAAGATGCATGATGTCTATCTAGACTGATTCTTGAATATAAAACCTTCAATCTTTCAATTTGATTTGGTAGAAAAGGGGGGAGAATCACCTTCAATCTTTCAATTTGATTTGGTAGAAAAGGGGGGAGAATCGGGAGAAAGCAACCACTACTTTTTTTCTTGGAGTTTAAGTAGTATCTACGTTTACATATAGAAGGTTTTTATCTATGCAATAGTAGTCTAATGGGTGGAGATATACAAGGTAAAACATAGATCATGGTCAAATTTAGACCCAATTCTTTTAATCATGATATTACATGAGTTACATCTTAGGCTAACGACTTTTATTTTTTTGTCACGTCAGTTTTTTTTCTCCGTTTTTCTCCGACGATCTACAAATGACTTTTTACCACTACAAGACAACCTTTAATTTGTTTTTTCTTTTTTCAAATTTTTTTAACAACAAAATTAAATTTCATTAAATAATAAAAACATTACATAACAACAAAATTAAAATAATACATAGATTATTAAAAACAATACATAGCCTAAATAAAAACGTAAACGTACGAAATTAATCTGATTCCGAATTAGATTTCACCCTAAATTACAACCTGAATAACTCATCATGGCTTGTTCTTACCTAATTCTCTCCCCCACTCTTTTTCAGCCCTTGCTTCTTCTTCTAATGTTTCTCTTAATGCCTTTTCATCTAGAAATAGTTGATGTTGTTGTTTCTCAGTAAGATATTCATCACCTGTCTCATGTTCATCAACCGTTGTTGTTGTTGTTTCTCTTAATGCCTCTTCATCTAGAACTTTTAATGCCTCTTCATCTAGAACTAGTTGCTGGTGCGTATGTTGTTGTGATGACGAACCACCCATATAGGTTTGTGAGCCGTAGTTGGGTTTTTTGTAAGGTTATCAGGGGATTGCTTCGGGTAGTTTTTCGGGTGTTAGGGGATTGCTTCGAGTAGTTTTTCGTTGGTTACGCTTGGTGTTTCGAGGAGTGTTTTCTTAAGACATTTTTGTATAAAATGATGAAGTAAAAGTGTTGAGATTATGAGAGTATAAAATGGTGAGTTTGTGTGTGTGTATATATATATATATATACTAGCCTATACGCCTGTGAAATTCACAGGTAGCTAATAGAAGTTGTTGAATAACTTTCGAATAAAAAACTATAGCTTATAAGCCCGTGAATCCACGAGTAACTAAATAAAAAAAGCAAAATTAATGAAAATACTATGCATTTTCTAATAGAAATAGGTGGATTCTGATTTATTAAATCTATATATATGACTTTCATAAGTTTGACCCATGAACAACAATATATAAAAATATTGTAAGAAATTATAAACCGATAGTGTATAATAGCTTGAAAATGAGAATTGATAATCATAATTATAAATTTTCAAAATAAAAAAAATGATATAAAAATTTCAAGATTTTAAGGCATATTTTTAATAGACAGTTTTATGAGGGATACAAATTGTAAATATTTTCAACATTAGTGACATAATTAATGATGTCATTAATGACATAATCATGTTGTTGGAATGAGATTCAGAAAGAATTTGTTTTATTATATATATATATATATATATAGGGGAAGGTTATTGTAGTGTAGTAGCTTAAAATTGTTAAAATGAGAAGTGATCTAAACCATTGGATTATTAATTGAATTAAATGAGATTATTAATGGATGAAAGAGACAAGAGTAAATAAGGGTTAGTAATTAAATACATTTTAAGGGTACTTTGGAGAATTAACCTTAACCTTAAATATGGTCAACCTCTTTAATGCTTTTTTTCTTGTCATTTATGTTTCATTCATGTTTAATTTATCAAAAACCTATCTCATGGTAACATTAATAAATGATACCCAATCAAAATTCATAAACATTAAAAAAGAAAATACAAACAAAGTGATACATAGTATACGACTCGTACATCGCCTACTTGTACACCACTCACTCGTACACTATGAACTCGTACACCATGGTGAAATCGAGCTTCGCTACACACGAATCGTAAACTACCGACTCGTACATCACCGACTCGTACACCACAAACTCATACACCACGAACTCGTAAATCACGAACTCGTACACCACGAACTCGTATACTACGAACTCGTACACCACAAACTTGTACATCATCCACTCATACACCACCGACTCGTACACCACGAACTCGTACACCATCGAATCGTACATCACTGAATCGTACTCTACGAACTCGTACACCATGAAACCATTGGAACTATTGATTAGTTTTAGATGATATTAATAGTGGATGAATGGTGTTAATATAATAAATATCTAGTCAAAGGATAATTTAATAATAAATATCTAGTTAAAGGACAATTTATGGGGAGGAGTTACATTTAGAGAAGTTTATTTTGTAACATACATTTGATGAAATAGAAAGATTACCCAATATACCCTTATTAATATAGAAATGTAATTAATAATATTTTTAATTTTCATTTAATGAGCTTGATGTGATCTTATTAAAAGTAGTAGATCCAAAGGTTCAAAATACTTTTCACTTTAACAATTTTAAAGAGCTACACTACTTTAACTAGAATATATATATATCAGGGTTCTAAATAGCGGCGCCATAGCGCGCTATAGCGGCGATATAGCGCGAGGCGTGGCCTCCACGTTACGAAACAGGCCAAGGCGTCATCTTGAGGCGTGGCGTACAATAAGGCGCCATATAGCGCGCTATAGCGTGAGTTTTTTTGAAGCTTTAAAAAATTTCATGGATTTGAGCTTATTTACAAGTATTTATGCTTTGGGTTGTATGGGATTCGGGCTTAGTAACCCCGTTACTCAATTTTAATCCTAGTAGCTAACTAATATTGACCACTCTATAAATATTTTTTGCCGCCTTGAGTCACGCCTTAAAAACGCTATGACGCAACGCCTCACGCTAAAGCTTGAGGCTTGGCTATGCCGCTACGCCACGCTTCACGCTATTTATAACCTTGAATGTGTGTCGTGATGCATTTATAATTATATTGGCCACCCATAATTATAATTGCATCCTTTTACACGTATACTTAATTCCAAGACCACACATCACAATGTCAACACACAATTAAAGATATATATGATAAGAACCTTCATAATAGTATCCTTATTATTTAGTAGTTTCCTTTATTATATTTTCTTAGTCAACACCTTATTAATATTGAGTAGTTTCCTTTATTATATTTTCTTAGTCAACAAGTTAAGTCTAGGGCATCTTTTATAATAAATATGGCATTAGGATTGTAATTCTTATCATGTAATATATTATTAATGGTTTAGTGATTTGATATCATTATTGGGAGAGAGATCAGCCTCTCGAAAGTTGATCACCTATCTTTATTTATCGTTATTGTTCTTTATATCTCCTAATCGTATCCAGTTCCTATCAATTCGTATCAATTGGTATAAGAGCTATTTTGATTCTCGGGTTTCAAAAAAAAAAGGTTTACTGTTCATCAGATGACTATTCATCCGAATCACTATTCACATCCAGAAATTATTGTTCATCCGAATCATTTTTTTCACCACCAGAAAACCATCTTGTTCATAAATAAAAGTTAAATCTTCTTTTGATCTCGGGTATCAATGGCACACATATGTCGGGCTACAATGGAAGAGCATCAAGCAGGTATGGAGGCTTACAAAAAGGTCCATAAGAGACGGTGAGATCTTAACTAAGGATGTCAATTGTTTAGCAAAGTATGGAGATAGACATGTGGGAGATCAAAGAAAACTTGCTGAGAGATGGGAACAAATGGGTAATAGAGCTTACGAAGAGGATAAGAGACGAGAAGAATGGAATCAAAAGATTAAAGAGGATAAGTGGCATGAAGAATGGAATCAAAAGATTGAAGTGGATAAGAGGCGCGAAGAATGGAATGAAAAGATTAAAGAACTGAAGAATCTAATTCAATCTTTCATTCAGAATCCCATATCCCCACCAGTAACGACCAAGGTACCCGCAAAACCGATTCAAAATACCCCACGCTTTGAAGAAAATAGTGGGCAAAGTTTCAGTAGCGACAAAGCAGAGAAGGAGGTGAAAGACATCAGTTTTATAGGTGCTCTTGCCACAGGTTCAGAAGTTGCTAATGGATATGGTGGGGAAAACCTACTACAAACAGATAATATACCTAAGAATTTGAATTTAAAAGGCAATAGTACATGCATTGGATCTCTGGAATCAACAAACAACCAAGAGAACAGGATTACGATTGGGGCAGGAGATCAGTCACGTGTATCGGAAAAGGATGTGCCCTCTCATGGTCTAAGAAAACAGCAATTGGGTGGACTGATTTTTAGTGCAAAAGTGGAAATTCTTGTTGATTTTGATTTAAGGACTTTTGAGGAGATTCATTATGATCTAGGGAAGGGACAAGAAAGAAGGACATTGAATCCAGGGATTCTTTACCATCATCCAGGAAGAAGCTGGAATATTGTGTTCTAACATTTTGATCTTCTTGATGACCGACATGCGAAGAGAGCAGATCAAAGGAAGGTTTGGGATCCTGGAATTACTCACCGTGATATTTTGAATCAACACCTTGAGGACAAGGTGTTTTTGGGGCCGGTAGTATTGATAAGAACCTTCATAGTAGTCTCCTTATTAATATTTAGTAGTTTACTTTGTTATATTTTCTTAGTCAACACTTTATCACTATTTAGTAGTTTCCTTTGTTATATTTTCTTAGTCAACAAGTTAAGTCTAGGGCATCTTTTATTGTAATTCTTATTATGAGAAATATGATTAATGGTTTAGTGATTTGATATCATTATTGGGAGAGAGATCAGCCTCTCAAAATTTGATAACCTAACTATCTCCTAATCGTATCCAGTTCGTATCAATATACCATATAGCAGATCTTATACGACCTCGATATAACACAACACGATGTTCAACCAAATAAATATTCATTTATATAAATATAAAATACAAGACGAGGAAAAAGAAGTCTCATGGCGCCCTAAAATACGAAATATTCAAAAGAAATCATCCATAATAACAAAGTGTCAAGGTATAAGACGGAATAAGGTTACGTTGGGCCTCACTTAGGTTTGACTTTGCTATTAATATAAATAATGTCTAAAAAAATTATTTATATATTTTGACCTCTCTACGTTTTGAAGATGACAAAATGTAAAAACGTTTACGATAAAAATAAATGTTTACATGTTATTAATCGAAAACTTCCAATTCTACGCAAATCACTTAAGGTATGTACAAACAAATCATTAAACATGATTAGTGATCAAGGAAATATTTTTTTAACCATTACATTTCTTCAAAAGTATTTTTACAAAAATAAAAATATACAAAATAAATATTTTATTTAAATATAAAAATTTAAATCTCGTTTTCCCTCCAAAATGGAAGCTTCTACACCAGATTTAACCTTCCTCACTAAAAGACAAAAATAGGAGCGCTAGTCTAGTGCCGACCCCCTAATAGGCTTGGCGGCCCCCAGATATATCTGGGACCCTTAGGACTGCCACTCAAAGACGTTGGGATTTATTGCTATAAATACTGCACTATTCTCAGTAGAAAAACACACCTCTTGCACGAATGTTTTAGCTATCTTTCTCTCTCTAAAACCCTTCTTTCTCTTAATAAATCTCTTGATTACTAACATTGTTTTATCTTGTTTCAAGTTATTCAATCTTATCTTCTTCCTTCTTCTATCAAGTGAAAGAGAAGAACACTCGTATTCCCCAAGAAACGAAGTGTTATAGATTAGTGATTTCTTCTCTCTTCTTTTAAGATCCAAATCTCTATTTTCATTATCTTGTGTGATTGTTTAAATCAGATAGTGTATAAATCCGATAGTGTAGATCTTGTGATTGGGTAGTGTTTGTGAAGTGGTAGATTGGTTCTAGCTAAGATTAGGACTCGACATTTAGCTTAGCGTCAGAAAATAACATAAGCGACATGTAAACGGTTTTCTCTACCTACTGGGAGCTTGTTGATATAGTGAAATCTCAAGTCAGATACTCAGGGAGTGGAGTAGGGCGAAGAGGAGTTTCATAGCCGAACCACTATAAATCTTGGTGTCTTGGTTTGATCGTTCTTTATCTTATCTCTTTATATTGTTTGTGATTCTTATTTATTGTTTGTATAGTTATTACAACTAGATAGTCATTTTGATTGGTTCATATTGTTGATTGATTGAACACATACTCGAATCTAACAAATTTAGAAGTAAACTTTTAAAACGCCAATTAACCTGTAAACTATTCACCCCCCCCCTTCTAGTTTCTATAATTGGTATAAGAAGCCGATGTCACTTAAGATTTTTAAAATATACTATATTTTAGAGCTTGGATCGATCTATGGATTTTGACAAATATCTAAAAAGGCAATCTATGCAAAGACCACCACTTTTCGAAAGCGATAGTTTTATGTATTGTAAAAATAGATTTGAAACGTATGTAAAATCAAAAGATCTTGATCTTTGGCATGTTGTTACCAATGGTGATTTTCAACCTATTGAACAAAATCCAGAAACCAAATTAGATGAGGTAATCCCTTTTGAAAAACAAAGTGATGATCTTAAAAAGAGGCTTGCGAAAAATAACAAAGCCAAAATGGTTATTTAAAATGCCTTGCCAAAAAAAGAATATGAAAGAATTTTCATGTGTAATACGACAAAAGAAATTTGGAAAACTTTGTTAATTACCCATCAAGGTAATAACCAAGTAAAAGATAGCAAGATTGACCTTTTGGTACAACAATATGAACAATTTGTCATTTCCAAAGACGAATCTATAGATAGTGCGTTTGCTAGATTTAATACTATTATTACTAGTCTAAAAGCTCTTGATGAAGGTTATTCTAGAAAGAACTATGTTAGGAATTTTCTTAGGGCTCTACATCCCAAATGGAGAGCCAAAGTCACGGCGATTGAAGAGTTGAAATGTAACACACTCAAATCTGGGCACGCAGCGGAATGATGAATATCTGAGGGCGTTACATTTATGGATCAATAGCACAAGATCTGAGAACGACTACTAAACATGTCGTTTACAGATAAGATATCAATGATGTAACAAATGATTTTGTTAGTTAGTCATATGCCCATGGCTTAATAATTGTTAAATTATAAAGTAAAGATTGTTCGGTGTTATAACAATGTCCCCGCAAATGTAATAAGACTCCCAATTGCTTAAAGTTGTTGACTCTCTAGTTCAGAATTATTGACGCTTCAATGTATCATCGCACCTCGTGCCTTATTGACTTGAAAAACATGCTTAAAACATCAACATAAAGTCGGTGAATTCATAGGTTTATGTAAATCAATGGTAGGACCGCAAGATTTCCAAGTGTATGATTTAGCAACACATGCAAACATCATAAAAAGTGATTACGTTTTCCTAAGCTCATGACACCGAAGCTTGACATGTATGAATGCAAATAAATTGCCAGTAATTGCCCATGAATGATGTTCTAACCCGAAACATCCCAAATTCGACATGCTATATCGTTCGTTCCCAGTGATAGCTAGTCACCCGAACGGGGATTGTCAATCCCGAATAGATCTATCAATAACATTCGCGCTCACATAATGCAGTTCCCAACTACAACTATGCAACTAACAGTTCATGATAATGGGCTCAATGGGTTATCGCTACTTAGGCAAACACATGATCGTTGTATAAAATGTACACTTGCGTCCAATTTGTAAAACAAAGCATGTTCTCACCCCAAAGATGTAAATCATTTAAATAACATTAAAAACATGGGGCTATGAACTCACCTTAGCAGGTAGTTCTCTGAATGATAAAAAAAATATCCCAGTAGGCAATGAATCACACCGTCAAGTACCTAAGTAAATACGGTCAAGTCTTAGTCTACACATTTAAGCTAACGACTCATTGTATAAACTAAATTCCATTTCAAGTTTATATATACTGTTATCACTTGTGTGGTGGTGCACATGATTATTGTATTTATAATTTCGATAGTTCTCGAGAAACGTGAAATCATTGTTAATAAATATACTTATTTATTACGTCATTAATTAAACCCGTTTAATGTCCGAATATCTTAATATTCGACCGATTCGTTAAGTGTTTTATTTATTCACTTTTGTTCACAAATATACCCTTAAGTTTCTTATAAATACAAAACAGCCCCTGGGTTTATAAATATACTTTATTTACATTTTAAACCCCCAAGTTTCATTAATTTCACTTTTAGTCCCTAAGTTTTACAAGGTTACATTTTTAGGTCCTTATAAGTTTGAAACAGCCCCTAAGTTTCCAAAACTGACAGAAACAGTCCCTGGGCTTGTTAACTTTAGCAAGTTACAGTTTTGGCCCTATAGTTTGTAAATTTATACTTTTAGTCCTCCGACTTTGTAAAAATTGCATTTTCATTCCAATTAAATCCCAACAAGTGGCATTATGTTTAATTATGTCAAGTTAAACCATATAAGCTGCCATACCTTATAAATAAGTTCATCGAGCTTATTTTTGGCTTAACAGGCCTTATTGGGCCCGTTAAGGTCCGTTTAGCATTTTAAAGGTCCGTTATGATTTTAATAAGTCTAAAGGTCCTCAATAAGCTCAGTGGGGCCTGATAAGCTATAAATAAGCTTGGGGAGCTTATTGTAGCTTATTTTGAGCTTATTGGGCTTACGGGCCCAATAACTCAACCCGTATAGAACCTTAAGGGTCCCGTTGGGCCGTTGGTTTATTAAGACTCGAAGAGGATTTTAGGCCTTTCGGTTGGGTCTCTTTGGGTCCATTAAGTGTAATTAAGTCCATTGTATCAAATAAGCTATCAATAAGCTCAGCGAGCTTATCTTGGCTTATTTTGAGCTTGTTGGGCCCGAAAGCCCAATAGTTTACTCGACAAACACCCTTAAAGGTTTATAGGCTTTGCTAGCTCATTTCCAATTTATATTAAGCCGAAACAATCTATTTTCTTTTTTAGCTTATTCAAAATAAGTTAACAAGCACTCTTATTGGGCCGGTTTAGGCTTGTTAAGGCCCGATAAGGGTTTTAAGGGTTCAGGCTTAATTCTTTTGGGTCCAATAACCTTTTCTAGGTCCATCTAGCTTATTAAAGTTGTACAAGTTCATCAATAAGCTGTTTGAGCTTATTGTGAGCTTATTTGCTTGATTTGGGCTCGTTTGTGGGCCAGTAAGCCCGATTAAAGACTCGTTCGTGTTATTAAGCTCATGCCAAGGTATTCTAAGGCCCATATGAGTTCAATGAATACATTAAGCCCCTTAATAAGCTCAACGAGCTTATTCATACTTCGTGGACCCCCGCTAATGGGCTGTTGGGCTTGTTGGGTTCGGATGTGGGCTATTAGGCCCAACCCGTGTGCACTTGTAGGTTTTGCAAGTCCGACATGGCCCATTGTTTCTCATTGTAACTTACATAAGTTCTGAAATACCCTAGTGACAAATCATCATGTATTTAACTTGTGCACATGTCGCGTTTTACATGCAATCGTTTACTAATGTTGCATACACATTCCCAAACCACAATGTCGTGTTTACCATTAATGTTTACGTATAGTTTATAAAATATTCATGTGTAAGAGTAAGGCTCGCGTTGGTGTTTACATTTGCACATAAATGAATATGTTTGATACCTTAGCTTGCTATTTAATCATTTTGTATATGTTTCTTAACATTTCAACATGTTTAGCACCACACGAGTCCTATCTAAACATTTATATGTTCATAGTTACTCATAGGTTCACGTTAGTGTATTGTTATCTGACATAACGTCTAGTAACTAAGAAACAATTAAAATGCGAAGAGTATAAGTTCGAATCTTGACTTATAAGGGTCCTAGAGAATTAGTTGACGTATTTGGATGTGTAGAGTGCTAATCCAAATGTGTACACGATCGAAACAACCAACCCTTGGCTTCAAAGCCTTTGAAGTTTCCCAACCCTAGCTCGAATAACCCTTGTGGATATTTGTTGGTTCAAAATGAAGTAAGTGAGTGTGTTTGTTTGCGGTTTGAGACCCGAAGCATAAGAGAGGAAAAGTTTAAGTGTTTGTGTTTTGTAAGAGTGTGAAATGGTGTAAGTGTTCAAGTATTTATAGTCAATTAGCTAGTTAGGTTCCTTAGTTCTAACCAAGCCAATGTCGAGCCCTAGATTAGTGGTTTAGGGGTTTTCTAGTTAGCCACACATGGTTTTATGCTAAACCATTCAAGTACCACTCTTAATGACCAATGTTTGTACAAGATTTAGTTAGCTAGCAAAATCTTATAGATTTGTATGCATACATGCATGTAATCGGCACCCAAGGGAGAAAGAAAGGAAATTTGGGTATTATCCAATGTGTATTAAGTTAAGTGGGAACATTAAGGACACATCTTAATTAGTTAGGAGGTGTACAAGTACTTTAGGATCATTAGGAGATTTTTAAGGGATTTTCTAGGTATGTATATGTATGTGTCCGGCCATAGGAGGCATTTGACACAAAATTTGACTTAATTTTGTGTTAAGGTTATAAAAGTGGGTATTGGTTCGAGTCTTGGTAAGTCTAGGTATTTCCGGGGTGCGTCCAAATGTATTTTATCGCGAAACGTAACCCTTTTACGTGACCAATAAATATAAATACGCAAAGTACATAATTATCTTTCTAGTAATTATATATTACTTGGTGGATGTAAGCCTTAATTTATTTGATGACCGTTTATATTCATTGATTATTTTTAGTCTACGTAATTTAGCTTAAAAGTAAATATTAAAAGTAAACGCGTATCGGACTAAAATAAATAGGGGCTGGTAATAGGAGTCGTACAATGACACAAAAATGAAAAATGTTACAAAATTACTTTGTTTAGTGCAAGATCCAACCCGAAGATGGATTGCCGGCCCGACCCAACAAGCAATCTACAAAATATGTCACCGGGTATGAGATGGTTCAAGATTGCTTGTTGGGTCGGGTCGGCAAGCCATCTTCGGGTTGGATCTTGCACTAAACAAAGTGATTTGATGATTTCCTACACAAGTAAAGGTAAACCGTTAGCCTTACCGTGAGGACGGACCCCACGATTAAACTCCGGCGTGAGAGTAAGGACACATGTTATGAGAGGTATGTGTGTGTATTGGGGAAGGTGAGAAGATCATACATTTTAGGGTGTTAGATGACCCCCTTTTATAGGTGACTAATCACATCAATACTGATTGGATGTTGACTAATCACATTAAATGTTGATTAATGTTGACTCTTCACATTAATGCTGATTGGATGTTAACTAATAATATTAAATACTGATTAATGTTGACTAATCATATTAATGCTGATTGGATGTTAACTAATCACATTAATGCTGATTAATGTTGCCATATCCGGGCCAAGGCCAGGGTCCACATGTGGTTAGTACAGTCCAGGCCCAGAGGCCTGTTATACGTACTATACGTCATCAAGTCTCCCTAGTCTAGTATGTTTACTGCTGCGGCATTTGTTGCGTGCTGTGAATATTACTAGACTCAAATTCTTTATTACCGTGCTTCTGCTACGATTGTTGGCATCTTCGCGACTCTTCTTTAGCCTGGTAGATCTGTGAGATGTGTCTTTTCTTTCTAGACCATACGTCATTATATCTGGTTTTGGGCCGTGCTAATCATGCCT